>BGZK01001509.1:0-139131 GCA_005406025.1 Eumeta japonica | reverse complement strand
AAGGTTTTAAACAACTTTTTTGATTAAGTGAATATTTTTGAAAAAAATCGTTACTATAGTAGCATAAATTGCGTCGTCCCCTTTTATTTTTTAAATTATAGCACCAACAAAATAAAAATTAATTTTAAATTGTATAGATATATATGTATATATATAGACGAACATAAAACCTCTTCCTCTTTTATTGAAGTCGGTTAAAAAACGGAAATATCGGAACCTAGATATTGCGAACGAAACGAATTTCGCACCTCATCGGAAGAAACTGTCGACAATAATAAATATGATCCTTCAGGTTCGATTGACCTCGACGATTCCATATAAATGCTTGTGATGGGGTTCATATTGAACTCCAGTGGATCATACCTTTGGCATAATTCATTATTTATCGGAAAATGGAGCCGGCGAATTACCAGAATTCTCATTACTCATCCTCGATTCTATTGTCGACCGATATTATGTACGTTTGATGAATCTGAGTAACGTATTATCCTTAATAATTAAGAAATTATTTTATTAAGTTTGTACATAGAAGAAATAAATTATCATTATTATTTCCAAAATACATTTCTACAAATAAACATGAAAAACATAGTACGACAAATATTAAAATAGCTAATAGAAATTGTAAATTTTTTTGTAATTCTTACTTATCCTTTTTTTATCGTTTCATTTCGAAGGGACAGCCTCCCACTGTTTTTTTATTTATAATTGACTACTTGCAGTTATTTATATTTATAGCATATTCAACAGGCGAACAAGCATGCGGACCATCAAGGAACAGGTGATCACCGGCCACCCATGGAACTCGCAACTCTAGAAGAGTTATTAGTAAGCTGCCGGTCTCCTGGGAGAAAATAGACTATCTGATGGAGAGGTGAATGAGCTGATGAAGGATGAGTGGTCTGATGGAGGGGAGAGCGGGCCACCAGAATTTTCACTCACTGAACGAAATCAAATAGTGGAAGCTGTTTCTTTACGTCGCTATTCTCTGAGAGTGTGGAAATTGAATGATCTACCCGGTTCATTTTCATACTGCAGCTCAGTTGGCCACGATTTTACCACACACAAAAAAATATAAAGGTTTTGGACAGGAAAATCTGGTATTTCATAAATATATATATTAAATTATTTTATTACATGCTTATAATTATTCACGATCAAACAATAGTTATTCAAACAATAGTCATTAATAATTCTCCTAATTTACATTTTTATTTATACTAATAGTAATTAAGTCTAAAGCAGAATATTTTTGTAGGAACCCTCCAATTCGAAATATTGGGGATGTGTTTTCGTAGTAGGGTGATTAAAAATCTGACACGCGATTCATACGTAAACCAATACGACTCCCTTTGAACAAATAAAATTAATAAAGTTTAAAAAATAATAAAATAATTGAAATCAAAATAATACATTACAATTAAAAATATATATCTGAACTACGAAAATATAAACTCACCTAAGCACAGTTACATTAATTATGCGGAAGAATATGGAATACAAAAATGTAGGGATTTCACAATTAAACTCAAATAAAATTTGTTTCAGCAATTTCTTATTGTAATATCTTAAGTGCTATTAAAATTTAATCCATTAATGGAAGCACTTGGATATTTGTCGCAATGCGTTATCTGATCAGCTTCAAGGTGAATACGACGCGATCGTCGCGTGTACAGGCGGCCAGCCCGCACAGGACAATAAAGTCTAAGTTATTTCTATGTTTATACATTTAATTTATACTAATTTATAATAAAGCAGAATAGTCTGCTTGTTTGTGTCAACGCAGTAATCTCAAAAACTATGAGTCGGATTTGAAATATTTTTTTGGATTACATAGATCGTTCATCGAAGAATGTTGAACGCTATAGGTTACACGCTTGGACCACAAAGGTCGGTACAATAATCATAAATACGAGCCGATCTGGCAAACTGTATCTAGGCAACGTGATGCCATGCGGTGCGCTACGTTGGAGGTATGGCGCGGGCGCGGAGGGGTTGAGCGACGAGAAACGAACGGTAACGAGCAGGGCCAAATTGTAAATGAATCTGTCTGTTCCATTTACACTTTGCAAGAGTATACAAAAGAGTGACCTAAACACGGGCAAACACGTAAGGGCAGATACCGTTGTTAGTTGCGTTAAGTTAGACTTGGATGATTTATTTTTATTTTTCTATTGTATTATTCCTTTTTTCCGTAACTATTAGGGACATCTGTATCCTTCTTCATGTCATAGGCTCTATTTCTGCAAATCTTATTAAGGTCGATTTATCGTTCTAATTGACAATAGATAGATCGAGCAACATAAAAAATATATGTAGTAGTAGACATAGAAATAATAATTAATTTTTTAAATCGATTGTGTACCTGGTAAACTATTTTTGTTGCGGAAAAATATCTAATTCCTACGAAAACGACGTCTAAGCCGACAAAGTTGTGAGCGACCGTCAGTATTAACACGACTTGTAAGTAAAATTCATAGATTTCGTGCTCTACACGACTTCAGATGTATTGAAAATGTAATTAATAACGAAACGAATAAACTAAAAGGAATAAAAACGAAAATCAACAATAAAACAATATTTATTAACTAGATAGGTATATATAAATTGTTGTTAATTTTAATATTTTTTTCAATTATTTCGTTAATTGCGAAATAAATTAGTTGATATTTTGTATAAAAGTAAAATTTTCCAAAAACTAAAAAAATCACGAGTTTATAAATAGGTAGGTACTGTACTAAAAACCAGAAATCAATTATTGAACCAGTTCTTTCTGTTTACTTTGAAACAGCCTGAAAATAAACCACGTCTGTAGTCAAATATAATGTTTGAGTATAAAAAAAGCGTTGGGTGCTAAAGAAACAAAACCGTTTGTCTACATTTTTTTGAGGAGAAGCGTTTTTTTATTGAAAATGGGTAGCCCACTGAAACGATCGATAAAGCATTTAAAATGCTAAAATTCTTGGCAGCACATCGTTTCCCAAAAATAAAGTTACATGTATCTTAAAAATTATGTATCCTCGCTCAGTCACCCTTCCTTAAATCGATAATCACACAAACGTTCGAACAAGTTACAACGACGTATGCAGGCAACTTTAGATGTAAGTTCAAACGGTTCTCGGCGATTTATATTTATCCGTTGAATACTCGTGGGGTTGTAGGGCGCCGTGGTGCGTGCTCATTTGAATCCTGTAGCGAAACTGTGTGGCCAGCTGGGTGTAGGCAACGTCGCTCGTGTTACGGGCCGAGATCGCTCAACCCCAGTTAAATAGGCGCAGATATTTAGACGGTGAAATTGATTTGTCGGTGTTCTGATTAGAATGTAATTATACATGTATGTTTAATAAATGTTAAGTTTTTGTGAAGTGAAATTATCTCTGGGAACTTCGTGAACATTTCGCATTGATTTGCTTATGGATTGTATAAAATTTTTATGTTTAAAAACATATTTTTATAGTGTAATTTAATAAATCATAAGTGTTTTATAGACAATTTCATTAGATTAAACCTGGTTTCAACTTTATTAAATTTATAATAATACAGAAAATTTAATTATTTCTTATATTATAAAGATTTATTGTTTAGTATTGTTTAAAGTAAACATTGGTGTTACCCCGTTCTCTCGTTCACTCCATAGCTCCCACATTATTTTTATTTCAGAACGACAGATTGGACTTTAAACGCTCCATAAAGAACGAGGGTGGATCGGGGTACATGAAAGCGATGAATTGAAAATTCTGGTGCGAGAGATCTCGATTTTTATTCAAAAAATACAAAACACGTTAAAGTGATCAATGATGATTCGATTCATCATGTTATTGACTTTAATTTATTAGTTGCCATTACTCGATATATTACCTCTTATAACAGAGAAAAAAGTATCAAAGATACTTTTTTTTATAATAGATACTTATATTTTATATGAAATGGCGCCTATTTAACCCTTCAATTTTTTTATGTAGGTTAATCTATACAAATACCTTCAAAATGCTAATCGAATTTCTTAAAATTAATCCCAATAATTTATTTTAAACGAAAAAAAAAACTGTTTTGTCGCATACAATGTTAAAAAGTATACAGTGTTTTAATATGTACTACTATGTTGTACGTGGGGTCCGGTGCGCCATTTTATATTTCAAATTAATAGTTTACAATAAAATGTATTTTGTATTGTATTGCGTGAAATATGCAATAAAATCATTAATTAATAAATGCGTCACCTTAAAGAATATTTTCTCCAATAAAAACATGTAAAACCCGATAGCTTAGCGTGCTCTTCGAGGCATGAGGTGAGTGGCTTTGATTTGTCTTAAATTGATAACCGAATTAATCCGAGACTGTTCTCGTGACTTTTATTCGGTCAAATAATTTCAATAATTGAAATTATTTGGCCGAAGGGACTGCTTATCGAAAAACTTTATACTTATTATATTTAAATGGAGATGAATTCTGTAACTTATTTTTCGAATTTCGCATCGCTATTGTGGAATACGAGACGTCTAAGATAAGTTTGGACGGAAATTGTATTTTTATAATTTTCATTCAAACTGTGCTAAATTAATTAAAGAAAATTCTGTAAGTATCGAAGTAGACTCATTATAGATAATTCCGATATGACTCTATTGAATTTATTTATTAACTTTCAACTTAACAGCATTGATTTAGTATTTACAATTCGGAGAAAGTTTTATAGTAATTTAATCAAAGCAGAGAACACAGTTATTGTTGCTAGTATGTAGGAAACGGAGATATTTCTTGAACTTCTTAACCAACGAAATAAGAGTTAAAGGACTTGTCTAATGTAACTTATAATGTAGTCCAATATTTTTTTTATTAAATTAATTTAATTATAGCTTTCACCCATATTTCTAGGGTTCCGAGCCAAAGTAGCAAAAATGGGATCCTTCTAGTTTCGTCATGTTCGTCCATTCGTCTGTAGGTATGTCACAGATATTTTATTCAAAATTTACAGGCCCTATATTGATGAAATTTATCGTGTAGGTACCTTGTATAAGCCGTTCTTTAGTTTGGTAGTTAAATAAAAAAAAATAATATTTCCCGGGGGGACACTCCATATATGTAACAGAAGCTGAAAAAAATTTTTTTTTCAGCAAACATCAACGAGTGCCACATATTTCGACAGTTATTTTAAAAACACTAAAGTTTCGAAGCAATTTTAAATTACGTGAATAATTTTGGAAATAAACGCTTCGAAAATTACAGAAATTGTGTACTCCTCTCTGTTTTCTAAACCGTATGTTCAAAACATATGAAAAAATAACGAAGGTAACGCTTAATAAATACTTTCAAAGAAAGTTATTTTGAACATGGGCGAATTAACTGTTTCTGAGTTATAGTCGAAAAATTGCGCTTCGCAACAAAAGGACGTAAGTGCTATGAAGATACGCTCTTTTACTGATGTACTTTAGTTTACACTAGTTTAATAGTAATAGCAGAGTTACCTAATTGTTTTTATAATTATAGGAGACTAAAGTGCTTATAAAACTATTCTGTGCGGAAAACACGAAAGAAGTGTAACAACGTACTTTTTCCATCTGTAGTGAATTTCTTTGTAATAATTATGGCTTCGGAACCCTTTAATGAGCATGGTCAGACATGGTTTTGGCCAGTTTTTTTATATTGATCAATAATGCTATTTCTACCATGCTACTGATACTCGGTCTGTTCTCGATTTTGATTCTGGTTTCCATTTAGATCTCCATTGCAGTCCCGATCTAAATATCACTTCTACTTTTGATTCGAGCTTATCAACTTATCTCGTTTTTTAGAGTTCTTCAATTGGAACCCAAAAACTCTAAATATTTACGGGATAAAACGTGTCCTATGAGTAGCTCCTATAAGCTTCTGTATCTTCTAGTGAAAGTCTCGCCGAGATAGGTTCAGGCGAAAGAATAAAATTTTTCAAAGCGATTCTTTGGCTACTGTCAACGTGCAAATGACCTCATGGATATAAAAAGAATCAACATATCGATCTTTTTAAAATTATAGACGAACACTTCGATTAGATTTTTTATTAAGAATAATCGATAAACGTCGTCATCTGTAGTAGTATTTTTGTCATGAATTAATATCAAGGCTATGACTCTTAGATACTATGTCGACACCTTTTTCGAAAAACAAAGGCATCACTTGTGGCGGGCTTCCATAACTTCACAGCACAGGTATGGCCGTCCAAATTCCTGTTGTTCCCTGATCCAGGGACGAGGAGTTTAGCCTTCTGCTCTGTCTCAGTGTGAGTTAGAAGCTGTCAAGTGAGACATTAGCGATCGGTGGCTAAAAGAAACACGACACGAATTCAAAATCAAAATTCGAAACATCTTTATTTTGTAGGTTATAAAATAACATTCGAAATACGTAACATGTTTTAAAGAATTTGATGTATTTCAATATTGCGCCACTTTTATTTTAGATTACCAGTAGTTCGTAAGGCAGTTAGACCTCGAGACGAACGAGCAAAAAATTCGTAGGTACATATTTTCAAGTCAGAATTATATACAATCACAATCATACTATTATAAAGAGAAATGTCGAGTTGGACATGAACATTTATCCTTTTAATATTCAGTAAATACCTTTTTTAACGAAGCATCTGTTTAATTAAGATTTTGAATTTGTAGAAGGGTAAATTTTGTTTATCTGATATGTATTTTAATTCGACGTATATTAGACTCATTTGTGAGTTCGTATGTGGTAAACATTCTAAGTCGGTGCCTTATGTTTCGAAACCAACACTTAACCGTTGGGGTGTACCAGTGTTCAAAACCACCGGAAATACAACTGTTATACATTCATTTATATAAATAAACACGTATTTTATTTATAGAACGCTTGAATAATTATTCAAAATTGTAAGCTTGGAATTTGAAGCTTAATGAATATTAATTGTGTATAATATTCAAAATTGACAGTAAATAAAAACATTCGTAAGTTACGTTCTAAATTGTTTATAAAAGTTTACAACTGGAGGATTTTTCCAATTTTTGTTTGTTCCTGTTCGCAAATACAAACTAATTGGTGGAGTGTTCGAGATTTGCTGCCGACCACATCAAACTCATTTATTGAATTAAATCGGTTTAGTGGAAGTGTGTCGGTACGACTCATCTGAAAACATCGATTTTACATAAACAATTATATATAAAACTCTAACATATGTTTGCTTGTGTGTGCAACGTAGTTTTTGTGAATTTCCTTAACAATGCAGGATATTAAAAGTGTCTAAAATTGCTTTGGAAAGGAAACTGTAGAAGGGTTTGAAAGCAACGTCGATGTGACCGTTCGTGCATTTTACAGTTTATATATTCAATTATGTGTACGATCACTGTGATTGTTTGTATTATTATTGTATCAGGTTTTAATGTACTGCACAGAAGTACAATCTCCCACTATCTTGTTATTTTAAACTGAGGATTTGAATCTTCAGTGCGTCACACCAGTCTGAAGCAGGTCGTAGCAACTTAACGTCTTCTGACACTAGGAGCAAGTGATTCATACGTTAAGTCAAAAAATGTCGATCCGCCCTTATTTAGGTATCGAATTTGCTTTCTTCTGATATAATTATCTAGCAAAGCTCTTTCTACTTGGCGTTCACAGCACATGTCATTAATATTTAATATAATTGAAACTTTTCACTGTATGGGTGTCTTATAGCAAATAAGTTTATTATACCAGGACCATAAAGCGAAAGTTGAGAGCAACCGACAGCGAAATAGCGCACGCCGATGTCAAAGGATAAGAGGACGCCAACGTATGAAGACAGTATTAATTCGAGTGTACGGGAACGCAGTCGGGAGAAACGATCGAGAGATACTATTTGAGGATATAGCTGTGTATATTCATTTCTAATATTAAAGTACATCCTACCCATGTATAATACAACATAAAACACAAACATCTTTCTGTCTGTATGTGCGTTTGTATGCTTAGAGCTTCAGTACCATACTAGAACCATATCAGAATGATTTCGATTGACATGATTTTTTCTGTACGTGTGAATAAGTTATCTGATCAAATTTCATAATAAACTTCATTACGACATATAACATACAGTTTTAACAATAACAATTTAAGTTAATCGTGTGTAAGAAAAAATTGCGGTAGCGCTTAATGCGTAACTCTTATGTTATAAAAGTAAGGACAGAAGGAGAAGAGAGAGAGAGAGAAATATAAACAAGAGTAAGACTAGAAAAATAAAAGGTTAAGAAAGAAGGAGAGCAAGGCGGACTCACTCACACTATTCTAATGTGTCTGCATATTACTATCTATATAATTCAATTACGTTAATTATCATGAAATTATTTAATGATTTATGAAAATTTTAAGCCTCAAAATCAAAACGCGGAACCGCGTAAATGATAGTTTAATGATTATTTATTTTCATGGAAAACTTATAATGATATCATTGTTGATTCTCGTTTGTGTAAATATTACATTACATAAAAGGTTACATGAAAACAAAAATTTATAACTAAATCGTGATAACGGAATGAACATTTACAAAAAGAAAAACAATTTTGGTGTTTCGGTGAGAGGCAATTATTTAACTAAAAAACCGTAAATGATGTTAATTTATTTTATATTTGGATACTAGCCTTCGGTAGAAATTGTTTTGCCTTTCCTCGTGGGTGACTTGCCCATATGGTTAGTGTCAGCAACTCCACCAGCTTGGGCATAGAATAAATTCGTTCACCTTTTCTATCGATGAATGTCAATTTTGGTCCCAGTAGAGTTTTCGATTCCGTTCCCTTTTAATTCTGAATCCAATTCCACACTCGTTTTCAACTATATCCTGTTTCATATATTACTTTGAGAATTTTGAAAATTTATTCAATAGTTCGATTTAATTGTATACGCGGATAACAGGAAGCAAATGGTGGCTTTTGTTTTTCAGAAACCTTTTCGGACGTGCTTACTACATACCACCAAAGTTTTACCGTAATCTGATTATTGTTTTAGGCACGCACATACAAACACCCATTTTTATACATTTGAATTCCTTCGTCTTTTGTATCGATCCATGTTAACTTTAATCTTTTTATTTGCAAACTTTCGAAAATTTTTCAATTTTCCGGGCAGTTTTTCCAATTTTTTTTCTCTAATAACCATATTCTGACTAGGATAAACATTAAAAAAAAAATTGCCCAAATTCTTCTTACCGTTCTCAAGTGATATGCTTAGCAAGAAAAAATTTCATTTTTGTTTATACATATGGATTATTTATTAATTTACATTTTTAATTTGAACAGCGCCTACGATTTAATAGTGAAATAATTAGATGGTTTATATTTTATTAGATATTTATTCCGAAACCGGGTTGCAGTTTTTTACTTTTCATTTCTTTTTGATATTTTTCGTCACCTATATAATCATAAAACCAATGGTGTAAATCAAAAACTATACTGTTATATAAAAAAGGAAACCCACATGACATTAGTAACTATAGATGAATCCGCTGACTGGCAAGTACATGTAAACTATTTTAATTTACAGTTTTTAAACTCATAACATACGAGATTGACAACGCACAACCAATAGAACAAGCAGGCGTACCCTCTGGCTTTAGTATGATTGACCATACACATGATTTGGAGCAAGTTATCGAATTATACCAAGAATATAATATAGCTCTTTATATAGATTTTATTGACTATAGTAAATCATTTGACAGCATAGGGCACATTTTTATATGGAAGTCACTGAGAAGTCTCAACATCAATCCCAACTACATAAACATTATAACATATATAAAATAAAACGCAAGTTGAGTCCATTTAGACTCTAGAGGTGAAGAAATATGTATTGAAAGAGGAGTAAGACAAGGCGATCCTCTGTTACCTAAGCTGTTTATTACTGTGCTAGAAAATATACTCCAAAACATGGACTGGAAAAACAAAGGATTGAAAGTAAAAAAAAAAAACGGCTATTTAAATCAACTCGGGTTCGTTGATTACATAGTTACACTATCTGAAACATCAAAAGATCTACAAGAAATGCTATACTTAGTTGATTAAGAAAGTTCGAAGATGGGATTAGAGATAAATTGCATTAAAACTACAAAATGACAAGTTGTATTAAGTTTCTTACCAAAGTAAATGAACAAAGAAATACAACATGTTAACAGCTATGTCTATTATAGCATTTTTTTCTTTTTGCTTTTGGTCACTAAAGGAAATTCTAAAAGGAGATACCTGACAAACCTGAAAGAAATTACAATTGATACCTGAATATTGCTCTACTTGTTGTATGGTTGTCGAACATGGGTCTTTACGACCTAAAGAGCTAAACAAAAGATCAGAACAATACGAAGAGCTATAAAAAGAAGCATATTAAATGTAAGGAAAATGCACAAAGATGAAAGTGAAGACATTCGACTAAAACTAAGGCAACTGACACAAGCCTTCAAACTGAAATGACAATGAGTCAGTCGTGTCACGCGTTATATAGACAACAAGTGCATACTCAGAACTACACTATAAAAGCGACCAGAAGGAAGAAGAAGAGTAGGTATGCTAGAAAGGAGGCGAGCTTATGGCACAATAGGAATAGCCGGAAAAGACTGGTAGACTACAGGCAAGACGCGTGGAAAAGGCTGGAGGAGGCAAAGGCTTCCTCGGGTGAAGAGCCGAGAAGGGGTTCTTATACAATAGTGTAACCTAATCTGAACTAACACATAAATAATAAGTAAGGAATACTAAAAACTAACTACTTATTACATTTGTATTGTAATTTTACAAATAGTGCAAAAGTAATGGCTTTTTAATTTTTATGTAATTAAATTGAATTCAATGTAATCATAAAGAGATTCCAAACTTAAAAATAAATAAAATTGATAGATTAGAAATGAAATTGATAGTTCAATGGATTTCTTATATATATAAATTTGGAATCTTTAAATTAAAATCGTTCATTTGATATTAAATTAGACATACTTATTTTTTTTTGTTACTTAGGGTATTTTACAATTAAAATCCACCATGTTGGTTTTAACATGACGTCAAAAGGCCCATATAATACAAAACTATAATATGATCCAAATATGATAACTAGCTTTGGAGCAAAATTGGCAACAGAAAAACATATAACATATATTACACAGCCTGTTAAAATAATCCTCTATAGACGGGTAAAAATGAAACGGATGTTTGCTGCGAGGAGTCTGCATTAGAATTATTTCAAATTCTCCAGTCACTTTTATGGGTTCTTATTCAAGATCGGTATTTATAAGATCCATGTCGTGCAAATTATTCTGCGGTACTTCTATTTCACCGTCTGTATTGGTATTTTTTTTCTAAATATAAACAATGAATAAATATATCATAAAGATAAAAAATTAATATAAATAACATGGCGAGTGTTCGCAGACAGAAGGCGTGTGTCGGTGCCCGCGAGTGTTTTTCTAATACGTGCCCAGACTAAAATAACAATTGTGATTCACGCTTAGACTGAAATATCAATTATATTTTGCTTTAACGGTATGGAATCATCATGCCGCAGACATGTAAGCCAAATCTTCAACGATTAATAGACTCCCCAGCAACCGACGAAACGGTGCGAGACATATGATTTCAAATTTATTTGGAGTAATGCTTTTGGTTAAACACTTTTTTACATAACAAGAGAGATATTTACCAATAGATATAGATGTAAATTTTGTAATCAAATATGTTTCCTTGATTGCTACGGGTAATAACCTGTGTACCTATTTAAATAATTTTTTCATTAACGGAAAATTTCATTATTCTTAAGTACTATGCTTTAATTTTTATTTCAAAAAATTTGTATTTATTCTAGACTTTAAGTAAGTGACGTCCATCTGATTTTAATCGCATTTTTTTCAAGATTTTTTATTTTCTTACACCCGCTTATGCATCTGTAAAGTTTGTGGTTTTTTTTTTTTAATTACACTAGTTTAAAAAATTCTAATTTTTTCTGTGGCTGCGAGCTTTATTGTGGTGTTTATTTATTTATGACGTATTATTTTTAAATCTACCCTTAGAAGTTTTTGTACAACTCAAATGACTTTATTGTTAATTTTCATCATTTAAGTGTTTTTGTTTGTTGATAACATGCGTGTTTCGTTTTGATCAAATTAATTTTTAAACTTTTTGCAACATGAGCATTTCAAAAAAAAGTTCAGAAAACGATCCTAATAATTTTTTCATCACACATGTATGATGTATGTGTGTATTTACTTAATAAAATTTTTCTTAGTACATTTATCTATTTTTTTTTTGATCTTAGATATCTGGAACTAAAAGCTAAAACTGACCGATAAATTCCATTTATATATTTGAACTCAGCATGCCGTGTATAGCCAACAGTTAAAATGTTCCCTTTTCCCGGCAACAGATACATTGTAAACTAGTTATTTTTATTAGGAATCTCCAACGGATTTTAGATAAAATATAGATATAGGATGGTATGTATATATATATCCTACTTGGCACAATAGATGTCTTTATACCTTACTACCTTAATACTGTCCCTGTTTTCGACCTCGGTCCGGCGATCAATTCTGAACCTGGTGCTAGTCTAATTTTTTATACTGGTCCCGTTTTCCATTCCAATTCTGATTCAGATCACAGTTCCGATTTGGGAAAATCTTAATTTGAAAACAAACTATGCTGCAATTACACTACTCTCCAAAGATGTTATTGTTCTATGTGTCAGATTTTTAGAATCGGTTTACCAAAGCTGATTATTTATTATTTAAGGGTATTTGTATAAACTATATCACAAATACGCGACTTCCCCATCATGGACTAAACTTCTCTCACTTATTCCAATATTGCGATGGTGTGGTATGATATATTGTTTTTTTTTTTTGATATTTTATTCTGCAGTAAAATGTAACAAATATCTTCAGCATCCAAGCTATCTCTCTCGAATATTTAATAAAACTTGTCAGTGATTTAAAAATAGCATTATAACAAACATATGGACACCAAATAACTTTCTATTTTTTTGACCTGTGGTCCGCAGCTCTGCCCTCTTAAACAAGTTTAAATTAGTAGCGGCTATCATGTCGCGGCTTACGCGTTCTCTTCTGTACTGCCGGTAGTGCGATTGGGGATACACTCGCTCCTGATTTGTTCCAGTTCCGTTTCGTTCTTCAATAAAGTTAACAGTACCGACTATTAATAATTCCTTCAGAACTTCTAACGACAAATTAACAAATTAAATAAATAAGAAAAAAATATCAGTAAAATCGGTCGAATTATAAATTTTTTGAATAATTTTCATTAAACTCTTACCCATTGGAGCATAAAAATAATTTTTCCTTCGATTAAACTTTCTCCTTGCTAAAGTTCTTAGTGATTCTAATAGAACCCAAAAAAACTTATCGTATGGACGTCATGCCCATGCCCATTCCGCTCCGCATCCTCGATTCTGTCTCAATCTATCTTCTGATCTCAGTTCAGCTTCCGATATCGATCAAGGTGCACCTTTGTTTCAAGTTCCACAAATCATCCAATTTTTAAAGGTTTTTCAATTTTCAGGAAGGAACCATAAATATTTTCGGGAGAAAGTACCCTAACGATAGCCTCACAAGCTCCTCTACCTTTCAGTGAAAGCTGCATCGTAATCGATTCAGCTGTTCTAAATATACTTGGGACAAACGGACAGACAGATAGATAGAATAGGATTATTTTTTTTAAAGCAATTAGCCCGATAGATCGAGCTGTTTCAGATTTTAGCGAGACTACAAAACAGCAATTTATATATATATATATATATATATATATATATATATATATATATATATATATATAATAAGAAGAATTATTCGATATTTTTTTTACTTTGATAATACAAATTGAAACAATACAGTCTTCAGTGACTACACTTGCTTGAATGGAACAGGACGAACTTTTTTGCTTCCTTGTCAAGGAGAATATGTACACACTTATTTTTCGTAAATTTACAATAAGCTATAGTTGTTTAATGAATATGGCTATTAACAGTACCGGATATTACAAAGTTATAAAATATACATAAAATAGAAGAACAAAGCGTTTGTCCATCGATCAATGTGTCAAATTAATTGAGTTAGTTCGGAACGACAAGAATTAGATGCGGCAAAATTAACTTAGACTCTTATTAAGAAAGAAATTCATAAAAGATGGGAAAAATATTATAATTGAAGAGGTTGAACCAATTCCAAGAGCAAAGAAGACATGTTGAACTGATAGATCAAATCATAACCAGAGTAAAGGACTTTCATGAGAGACTACAACTTAACGTGCTTTTCGATTGGAAAAAAATGTTGAGTTGTCGGTGTTGGACATCATCAATGCATTGGTGGCAACTGTCATTAGCAGTCTCCAAGCCATACTAGATTAGAATGGAGGCTTAGAGATCTTCTTAAAACTTAATGTTTAGAAAAGACTTGAGGCCTATCGATCTAAAATAAAAGGGTAGACAAAAAACGTTTATTATAATTTTTATTACTATAATATTTCGATTATCAGATTGAGTTTCTAAATTTAACATTTAACCATTAATTTCGTACGAATATGAAAGCTATTTGACAATTGTCAGAGCTTCGAAACTAAGATTACTGAATCGGTGTTTTCGTTTGACATTTTTTGACATTTTTCATTTTATACGAATATTATCTTATGAGAGATAGATTCGTATGACTCAAGAATCGTATCTTGGCCTGTAAAATGCTGCAGAAAGTATTTATTCAACAGAAAAATGGAAAAGGAAATTTAGTTCAGAGATCTAGTAGTGAAAATAGTCGATTATTGACAGTTAGGTGGCTATAGACCGAAATTAAGATGAGCCGAAGGGTAATCGAGTTGACAGCTAAACTAGGATCGACATCTAAAGCGATATGAAAATCAAACCGTAAGATTTAGCGATACTTATGCAAATTCCTCATTAACTATCACACCTACGCGAGTGCCCAAACGATCAAGAACTTTATTGTTTGTACAAAGCGAGGATTTTCAATAAAATAACAAACAATAATCGGGATCGAAGACAGCCAGAAATCGAAATTGAGAAAGAGGTCATAACCGGGACAGACGGTGGAAACGGATTTAAAATGTAGAATAGGGTTGAGATCAGGGTCGCAATTGAAAAAGAGGTTGCTCGATATAAGAGATGAAGAAATTAATTTTGTTTGTATGTAGGAGGAGCCGCGGGTTCCAGATAGGATATAGTAAAAAAAATTGAAAATCGGTTAAACCTGCGTGCAGGAAATTCTCATAATTCCCGATATTTTGGACTATGAAGCGTTTAAAAGTATCTATCAGTCATAATCTCTCTATAAATTTGTTTTGCCAGTCTATTTTCATTCGTCCTTGACAATTGCCAAACCATTTCAACATATATTTTTATACTCTGGTTACTATATCTTCTTTTATACCACGCCGCTACCTGACGTCAATCACCGTTGTCAATCTTTAAAATACACTTGACGCATGCTACGCAGGAATCGCATCTCTATTAGATTTATTTTATAAATAACTTTCTCATTTTAAAATTATTTTAATTTTCGTAGTGGGCAGTTAGCAATAACTTTCTAATTTACCAAAATTTTTCACATTCTTAGTGGATAGTTAAGAAACTGATAAATATCAGTTAATAATAATAATAATAAAATATTTTATCAAATAATTGTAATTATTTGATAAAATATTTTATTTCTAAATTTTGAATTGCGATATCTCTTAAACGAATCAACTGATTTTGGTTCGGTTTTGCAACGTTCGAGGTATTTTTTTAAGGATAATAAGTGAATGAATTCAAAAATCTATTCAATGAGATATCAAGATGTTATAAAAAACGCTTTTTGGAAAATATCTCTTCAGCGATATTTTTTAAAAATTTACCGATTTTGATAAGAGCAAAAAGAAAAAAGCAATAATATTTTGGTACATGTAGATAGTTACAGTAGCTTAAAAATTATCAACAAAACATAGGTACTGAAGATTTTATTTGTGATATTTTCGAAATCTACTTAATCGGTTAAAATTCTTAGGAAACCTAAGTTGAGTAAACTCGTTTTGAACACCGCAAACCGCGTTCTTAAATCGATTATTCCTAATTAAAAGTTATGAAAGCTTAACACACAGACACACATACACACACGCACGCACACACGCACACATACACAGAGAGAAAGAGAGAAAGAGAGAGATCATTTCAAAAATAGTTCAAATAAATTTATAGAACTTGGGGTCAAAAGAACTATGAATACGTGTTTCGATTTGAAAACCAGTTGTTTCGGTGAGATTAGAATTTGAAATAGGGACTGTCCTTTGAATTTTCCCACTTCCCACCAATAAAATCGCTTTTGTGACTTTGAAAGGTCGCCCAGCGCTAGTATTGTGTTTGATTTCAAGTTCTTAATTTAATGATAACTTTCATAACGATAATTTAAATACTGTCGTATCGCTCTTTGTTCCCAGATTGAGAATGTACTGTATTATTTTACAGACTTACTGTTCACAAACAAAAAAAAAAATGGTGTTAGAAAACTTGATAAATATGTTATTCTAAGTTCTGCAATAAAAAGCATGAGGAACTGCAATAAAAAGCATGTCGCTTTTCGATTGGTTAATCCGCTCAAAAGTTATGAGAGGTTTACGCACGCACACACACACACACCCACGCACACATGCACGCACGTGTCCACATACACACACACACACACACACCTACACATATAGGCATACAGACATCACTCAGAAAATGATCGAAATAGATTTCTAGGACCCTAAAACATCAATATCTGATGAAAACTCGATTTTCACACATCGTTGTAAAAACCGTAACTTTCCAATTTTATGAAATTTTCTCAATTATCATAACGGAAAGTAAAAAAATAATGGCAACCATTCAGGGACTGTTCAAAAATTAAAGGATACAAATATTGAGTGATACTAAAATTTCTGAACAATCTTCAATTCTTGGTAAGTTCCTAAACCCTCTATCTAAGGAAAACAAAATTACGTCAGCTCTACAGTAGTATTCTACTGCTTTCCTATTGTGTAACAAAATGGTGTAAGCAATAAAGTTGTGCTGAACAGAGGCGGCTGACTCACGACTCCTTCCAGCGAAGGCCATAGAACTGGGAGATGGGTTTACGAAAGAAACAGTGCCTCGGCATATAACAATTAAAAAGTAAAAGGATATTTTTGTATTTAACGTATTACTTGATAGGATCGCAGAGTATAATCCAATAACGACCACAGGTTTTTTAATAGCGACTTTTTTTATATATAGATGTGTTAAAAAGTCTAGAGTAATAAAAGTATTAGTCAAATTGAAAAATTGTAGTAAATGTTATGAATGTTTTGTAAAACATAAATCGTTGGTAACCGGTACGTGATCGTCTAAAGACGTTAATTTGGTAAGATCGTCTTATCCATATTATCTTGGGTCATTATTAAATTATTTATTAATAACTGAAATGTCAAGTGTATTATTCTACGACTTGATTTATTTATTGAACAAATATTAAAACATTTAAAAACATTGCCAGAAATAAAAATTATACAAAAAGCATTTTTAATAAAAAGATTCTTTGGCGGTATTTATATTTTCCATCCTCCAGTAATATAGGAACACTATGTCTCCTATTCTCAAAAGGTCTATGACCAATAACATAAAAAAAAGTTTATTTATGTAAACGGCTTTACTCTCAGCACATCATAAATTCCATGATGGGGTTCTTTTGTACAATATTCACCGGAATGAAAACGCTGTTACATCCCGAGTAAGAAAAAGATAAATGGTTTGCAGATCTTGAAGTACTCGCTTACGAGGAAATGCAATTATTTCCCGGTAAATGCAAACGCACCGCGGCCTCGCTCTGAAGATTAAAAATCGACGGGGATTCGACAAATGATATACGTTACGTTTAATGTACAAAATCCGCTATTATAGTATGATTCACGCGAAAATAATAGTCCGTCTCTATAAATGACCCCCGTCTCTTAATTATTATGCAATATTTCATATTTCTTTGTTGACCCGGCCCGCCCGTCAACTGCAGGAAGGTAAATAGCGGCCGCTAATTACCTTCTACCCCAAACAAATAAAAGGCCTCTCCAACCCCCTGACCTACCCCACTGTGCCGCTTGCTTCTTTTTTTATTGACCCGCTTTCTTAATTATTGTACGCTCTCGTTATGGTGACAATAAGAAAAGACGAGCGGATGTTAAACTCACGCCTCGAGGGTTAGACGTTTGAAAAAAATATCGTTTTTAAAAGCATTACCAAACCAGCTCTACTGAGAAAAATACAAAGTGTGAAACATATTTGCCCACCGAGAGAGTTCCATATTACCTCACAATATATTTGTGTTACGCATTTACGAAAAAAAATGTGTTTTCTCACATTCAGTTTAGGATCTTATTAAACATCCTAAGATGCTCATAGTTGTCCGTTTTGTTATTTTATTTTAGAGCTTGCAATAAAAGCACACCAATATTGACGCCTATATGTATTATCGTTTTAACGATATAACTAAAAATATTTATCTTGTTTGGGATCATCATTTCTTCCACTTGTATTATTTATGAAGATATCTGCTTATCGCTCATCTGTGAATTAACGTAAACTTTGACCAGCTATCTATTACAGTTCAAACGATAGACCCCCTTAAATATAGGACAGGCAGACAAACGGACGGACAGAGACGTAAGTATAGTAATGGAGTTTGTTGGTATGCTTTTGGGTATGTTATCCTAATAAACTATAAGAAAGTATAAAAAATATATTTATCAGAGAAAAAATCGAGTTTTAAGTCCCTACTATCAACTATTTCAAAATCATATTTAATATATCCTGGCTTATACTCAAAATTGGTTAAACTCATCTCAAATTTCTGCGAAGGGTGGCATACTTAGTTCATATCATTATACTTTTTCCTTTACTTCCAAAAGATAGCTAACTTTTATATAAATGTATTTTGAATAAGATGATAATGGGAGATATTACAAGGTATCTTTTAATTTCTCTAAAATCTAAAATGGCTATAAATTTTCATTAAAATATGGTAAGACTATAATCTTCATCAAATCTTAGTTCCAACTTATATTTTAATTAAAATAGGAAATATTTTTACGCTTTTGAACTACTTTTTAATACGTAAGGTAAAATAATTTCAAATATACCTTCGCAAAAGAGCAATGGGCCGTGGTCCTCACGCAAGCTTCAGATTTGTCGTAAACTTCATACCTTTCTAAAATTCTGGTAAAGTTCTTTTAAAGTGCAGATTTAATTATGAAGGATTTATTCACACTTGAAACTGGTGCTAATTGATATTTTGATGTCCATATGAGTAAAGTTATAAAAAAAAACATGAAGTAGTCAGTCGGATCACGAGGGGAAAGATGAAGTGATTGAGAAAAATCTCGAAAACGTTTGATACTGCAGGTTATTTCGAATACTTTTCCTTTGCAATATTTATCAATATATATTTGAGCTCCTTGAGTCCAAAAATTTAGTAATATATAATTTTTTATACTCTTCTAATTCCAATATTCGAAAAATGGTTGATCCTGCAGGATAACCCTGAAACTTATTTGCTACTTTCGAGCTCAAAGCCTTTAAAAATTTAAGCAGTAGAAAATTTTAGTGCTTTTGCGAGCTCTTCGAGCACAAAATCATAGTTGTAATAAGTTTTGAACTCTTTGGATTCAAAAATCTAGATTTATTTAAAAAAAATGCTACTTTTTTTTTTCAACAACGATATCTTTCAAACGCGTTATTCGATTTTGATTATCTTTACGGCATTCAATACAATTTAAAAAAAAAAAACTATGTATCGAGTACCAAACATCACTCCTTCAAGAAGTATACAGTTAATTTGTTGGTATAGTAGTTTAAAATGTGTTCTAAGAAACATTTTTTTTAAAATGTTTCTCCAGCGATACTTCATGAACAAGTCAACCGACTTTTGTGTAATCTGTGGCAATCAATGCAACTGCTTGGGGAAAAGAGCTGATTAGATTTTGGTATGTATCGTACGGTACAGTAATTTAAAAATTAAGTATGGATATTTAACTGAAATTGAAATGAAAACAGTATCTTTCCAATAATTTTCAATTATTATATCAAAAAGTTAAAAAAAATTATAGTGGACTTAATATCTGCTTATTAAAAATTGCAAAATGCGAATGATTTGAATATAGAATTTGTTTTCAAAGCTGCAAGGAGAAGAATCTTAGTCAATTTCCAATTGACCTGTAACTTTTAACAGTGGCTAAAAAAACAACAGAATAGTTCCAAAATAGTGTGTGTGAAGGTGATAAAGGTGACAAGATAGATCTGAGTAAGGATAAACCTTTAAAATTAAGAAAATCTGGTTAGAGAGCGCAGAAATTAGTTTGAATGTGAACGGTAGGCAACATTCTTACTGCCTTCAATATGGAATTCAATGACGATGAAAATAAAATACAGTGAAAAGTATGAGACCAAGGAAATTGCAAGATATGACAGTGTCTCGCAGGAGCAGATGCTGAAGTATTGCAGAAGTACAGTAGCGAGCTTGATACATCGACTTTTTAACATGTACTGGAAAAACTGAAGAAGAGTTTCAAAAGAAAGAAACGGCTTGTGTATATTGCTGGGTAATAAATCAGCGATATTCGCAAATTGTAGGCAAATATTGTACTGGGGATAATCGTGAAAGAGGCGAAACGATAATTTTGGTATTTACAAGAGAATTTCTAAAATTAATTGCATGTGTAGTCTAAGTGTATTAAAAGAACGAATCATAGTAGACTCAATAGAATCTTTAAGACTAATAGGTGTTATAGAAATGCCATCAATGGTAGTTATACAAAACTTTAAGCTGACACATTAAAAGGAGTCAATACGCCGAAAAACCGACAAACTTTTATTGAGGAAATGATGAATATCTGAGAAGCAAAAGGGAATATAAATGTGATAAAAGGCGGACTTTTGGAACTGTGTCGACCTCTCCTCGCCATCAATATCAATAAAAATGTAGGTCTATGGATTATATATCAATAAAATTTGATTTCATGAAAAATTATGAAAGTGGCTCAGTGCTTAAGAGCTTTGCCCTCGACCTGGGAGGCACTGTATGTGATCCTGATCACAGGTGAGCTTATGAAAGAGATTTATTGGCCTCAGAGTGCTCAGGTTAACGCTGTCGTTGCACTGACCTCCATGATCGTTAACAACCACTAACCAATGCTATTTGCCAGCGAGGACGGCTTAAATTCTAAGCTTCGTAATCTTAAATAAAATTATTGCGAGAGGACGTGCCTCTATACAGTAGTGGGGTAATTAAAAGATGATATAAAGCAACGACTTGCTTAATAAACATAGTATATACTTCAATTAGCATCACTTCTTAAAGTTAACATATCAATCACTTTGTAACATCAAACGAATAATACATTACCTAGTAAAAAATGAAAAATACAGTTTATATTTAGTTTTTTTTTTTATTTATTATATTTATAGATTATTTTCCATCTAAATCTATATTTGGCGCTCAATCCCAAGCGAATGAATTATTTATACTGTCTCTCAATCCGAACGCGTGTTGCTTTCCAGTCGATAATTTTATTTGCCTTAGAGCCCGTACGTTTTATTTGCAAAAGCCGTCGTAAATGTCATTACGTTCGCGCAGCGTCCGACGCCGACGGGCTGTGCGCGGGATTTCGTAGCCCTTAACACGTGTCTCGATTTCGGCGAGGGATTGTTGATTCCGAAGATGGCGTGACCTTTAAGTTAATCGATTGCAAAGCATCTAAAGTTTGATTAGTGATCCTAATAGTATCTGATTTTTAGAGTACTGCATCTTCAAACGATTTTCAAATCTTTCTGTTTGTCTGTATGAAATTGTCGTTGCGCTATGCGTTAACCATGATCGTTGGATTAAAATAAAAACATTTTAATTAACTCTTTATTCTCACCAATTCATGGAAAAAAAAGTATTTTTTTTTTATAAAGTCCAACTAAGAAGTTACATATCTGAGCTTAACATAATTATAGAATATAGAGAGCAAAATATTGGAAAGAATTTTATTATCATCCATTGCTTAGATGATTCCATATAAAATATATTTTTTAAGCATATGTTTAAAAAAATCTCGTTTCTCCTTTTTGCTTCAAAATTTCAACGTAAAATGATTTTAAATAATTTATGAATTTTTAAAGTTTTATACAAAACGTGTGTAGTTTCCAAATAACTTGTAAGTCATTAAGGACATGTCCGGGATATTTTGATCAATTAATACCGAACCTTATGTGTGCGGGTCTGATTGATAGTGGATCAGTAGTTGATAGTTGCTGTAAATAATATTTTGTATTCATGCAATATTGTGAAACATGTCTTTTGAAAATATACGTAAGAATAGTGTTGCTAGAGAACGGTGCACTCTGCTAGAAGTTGTGGTGACAAATGGAAATATTCGAAATTATAAGAAGCATCATCAATATTTTCGTGTGTCTGTTGTAAATACCGTAATTTCGTTTATTTTCGCATGGCTATTGTAAATTTTTGCTTATAAGATTAGTGTAAATTAATATTAGTGTAAAATATGAGTTAGTATAAAAGGGTATTGCTTTATTCTCTATGTTTACCTAATGTATGTTGTGTACGATAAGCTGGATTTCCAAAATTTTGCTATAGGAATGAAATAAAATGATAATATTTTATAGCGACAAGTTAGAAATTTTGTTTTCTTTTTTATATAGCAGACAAAGGGGAAAACTAGCAAGTGAGTCTCCAAAAAGCAAGTGGTCACCGCTACCCATGGACACTCGTAACCCTAAAGTAGTCACCAGTCCGTTGCCGGTCTTTTAGATAAGAATATGATATCTAGGGAGTGAGGAGTGGGTTGGTGAAGGGAAAAAAGGGGTTATGGAATATAGAATGGGTGATAGAGAGGAATGGGCCACCGGAACTCTCACTCGTTGAACGAAATGGAACACCGGGAGCTGCTACTTCGCGTCCGTACTCTGTTAGAGTGTGGTTCTTTGCCGGTCGAGCCGGCTCATTTTTGTGGTGTAGCCAAGCTGACTACTACTACTCTATCACAGTAAGATGGTAGTAGGGACCTTTAATTTTGTTAGAAAATACAAAAGATGCAAAAATATTTTTTTGATTTTTAGTGACTCGATAATTCATGTTACTGTCGTTAAATTGTCAGTAGTTGCTGTTACACGAGTTGCAAATTTTTATAACAAATAAAAAAAATAAAATATCTCGTTTACAACAAAAATTTGCATTTAACATTCGAATAGGACCGATTTGAGTTTCCAATTTTTTACTTAGACTAATCAATACAGACACTAGTTGGATGCCAAAATGCCTGTTGAATTTTTTAAATTTGTCTTGGTTTTTATTCTAGACAAAAAATAGTGTTACAACCTTTAATTACCAAAACAAAAAAAAAACACTTTCATGAGAAATCGAAATAAAAATTGAAAAATAATTCTTCCTATAGGAATTAAATAATGAACGAAAATATTAGTATTTTGTAAAAAAAGCGTGGGGTGCTTTGTGCCATATCTTTCGTACCATTTTTGGACTACTCGTATGGATCGAATATTTTCGACTACCGATTTATCGAGAACCCCACGCTTTTTTCACAATAATACTAATATTTTTCGTTCATTATTTTATTCCTATATTAAGAATTATTTTTCACTTTTTGGTTCAATTTATCATAAAAACGTATTTTTTAGTTTTTTTAAACTATATTTTATTCTATAAATTTTTAGTCTCAAAGCGGTATTAATAGTATTTATAGTCAAGAACCTTGATTTTAGAATAACTTAGGTGTGGCAAATGTGGCAATTACGTGTGGAATTCAAGTTTATGTCATTCATGTCTACGTAACCTTTTGATTTGACCTAACGCATCAATATTGAATTATATTATATTGAATTGTGTGAATTCAAAACTGAGTGAAGCGCTCGACATTAAGTTAACGTTGCGCTGTTGAACTCATAGTTGTGATATACACAAGTTTTTTAAGATTTGAAACTTTATAATTTAAAAAAATTGGGAAATTCAAAATTTCTTTTAAAATTTTCAAATTTAGCTACGTTTTATGTAATTTAAAAATTTAGATTAATTTTTTCAATATTGTTAAATATAATTCGTTTTCCAAATTTTTTTCAATGGTGTTAAATTCTATAACGTTTTAAGTAACTAATTTTTTTTTTCAATTTCAAAGTTTACAAAATTTCAGAAAAAAAAAAAAAAAAAAAAATCAAAATTTTAATTTTAAAATGTGAAATTATTGAATTGCCACCTGCCTTCTTGATATACCTAAAAAGTTTAAATGTGTTAAAATGAAATCTGACCGCTTAAAGTGGGTCAAAATCGAGTTCAAAGGAGTAGGTTACAAACAAACATACATACGTGTCAAAAATAAGCAAACGCGAGCATGTTTTATTATACAGCATTGCGGTGCGCGTGGGTGGCGAAGCTCTACACTCTACTTCAAATTACTAGTTTAACACTGTGCCACCTTAATATAAATATGGAATAAAATATTTATTAGCGGATAGCAGAAGGATATGCTGTTATTGTAGTGACGATAAAGGTATTATACATATATTATATAATAATATAGTACATATTACTATCTTGTGTTAATAAGAATTATTAATTTAAGGAACACCACTAAATGTTCAAAGTACTCTGATCGACCACCGTCAACACCCTCACAGGAGCGATGGTACCGTCGATCCGCCCGCCCAGCTCGGCGGTTCCGGTACACGAGCTGATAACTGTCATAAAATAACGTCTGTCAGGAGAACCTTACGAGCTTTAGTCCATAGTGGAGATCAATGAAAAATCGGTTAAGTGCGTGTCGGGTCACGCGCAACGTAGGGTTCCGAAGCTGCCCTACGTTGCGGTTATTACAGTTTCTGAGATTCTATTACGGCTTTTTGTTTAATAATATTAACATGTTAATTTAATTCACGATTTAACGGCTAATAACGTCTAAAAGTTAGCCCACATAGGACGGAGGTTAAAGACGTTATGATTTTATATTTCCATCAATTTTCAAATTCAAATTCAAAATATCTCTATTTTATAGGTTATAATATAACACTTGAAATACGTCATAACATTAAAAGAATTTACAGTTTTTTAATAATCTCCACTTTTTTTAATTACCACAGTAAGGCAGCTATCCCTCAAGAAGAATGAGCAAGAAACTTGAGGATAGCTCTTTTTACACCAATTATATAAAAATACGATTATATATAAAATTATTGCAGGAAAATATCTGTAGGAAGTCGAGCTCATTATGTTCATTTATCCTCAAAATATTCAGACATTGAATAATACCCTTTTGTGCAGTGTTTACTTAATAAATTCTTTAAATTTGTATAAGGGTAAATTTTGTATATCCACAGGCATCTTATTAAACATGCGCACACATAGTCCATTAAATGAATTTGTGACCCTATGCAGTCGACTAACATGTAATCACAGTTTATTTTTATTTGTAGTATTGAAATTATGTCTATCACTATTTTTACTAAAACATTCTAAATTGCTTTTAACATGTACTAAATTTTGATAAATAAACTGTGATACCATACTTAAAATTCCAATTTTTTTAAGTTTACTTCTAAGAGATACACCAGCCTATAAATTGCGCGAATGTCCCGCTTTTGCAAAACGAAAATTCTTTAAACATCTGCAATATTTTCCTAAAGCAGGATGCCATATGACATTAAGCTATGGAAATAACAAAAATAAACCGATCTGGCGGTTTTGATACCGCACATATTTTTTTTTGTTTAATTGAAAATGCAGTAGAGTTAAACCTTTTCGCCAAATCAGCGATATGAGGATGCCACTGAAGTTTACTATCTAAAGTAAGACCTAGGAACACAGTAGTGTCAACAAGATTAATTCTTCGTTTCTTATTAAAATAGAACCTTATTCATTTTTCACATTCGGAAGTGAAAATTTCACACATTTTGTTTTCTTCCTACTAAAAAGTAAATTATTTAGTGTAAGTCATTTTTAATTTTGGAGATAGCATTGTTCACATTATCATAATCGAGTGGATGTCTTTTAGCTTTGAATAATAAAGAGGTATCGTCTGCGAACAGCACTATCTCATGAATATTCTTAACAAGGCTAAGTAAGTCATTAAAATAAATTAAAAACAGAAACGGATTGAGGATTGATTCTTATGGCACCCTCATGCGGACCACAGATCCAAAGGATCTCATGTTATTGACATTGAGCTTTTGGACCCTATTAGTCAAATATGATACTAGTAGGTCGAGTGCGCGACCCGTAACTCCATAATGATGTAGTTTCTTGATCAATGTTTCGTGATTTAGACAATCAAACGCCTTGGAGAGTTCGCAAAACACTCCTATCGCCTTCCGCGAATCCTCCTAGGCTTCAAAACTTTTTTCAACAAGCTCAACTCCAGCATCAATTGTTGAGTGACCCCGTTTGAAACCGAATTGTTGTTTGACGTTAGATTATTATAATAAAAATGTAGTAAAAGTTAATTTAGGATCAACTTTCATCTCGGCAGTATAGATATAGGCCTTAAGTTAGTGAGGTTGATTTACTACCGCCTTTGAATAAGGGAACAACTTTGTTTTCTTTCAACAGATTAGGAAACATGCCATCATCTAGACATTTATTAAAAACAAACGCCAAGTGCAGTGCAACACAATGAATAATGGACTTTAATTAACAGACAAATTTAACTGACAGACCATGAACATCACCATTTTTTTCATATCCAACAATTTGAAGGCCTTAATTATGTGTTCCGAATTTATATATTTAAATTCAAAATTAATGTTAACAGGCGGAATATGTTCCGTCAATAAGGATTCAGCAAGAGCGGGAGATGAATTAAAGGATTTTATAGTCGAAATTGGAATGTCAGTAAAAATGTTTCAACGGCTTTGGCAACTTCTATGTCTTTTTTTAGAATTTTATTAGGAGTAAAAATAAGTTTCCACCGTTTTGAGAAAGATGGCATGCCACGAGGCTTATATTAGAATTCGCAGATGATAACTGGCTTGAAAATTAGGTCGCTTATTCAAGAACAATATAACTCTATCATATTATTAACTTCATATTGGCATCACATATTTTTTTTATCCAAAAATGTCTAAATTTAAGCCAAATAAATGTCATTTTTGGAAACTTTTAATTTACTTCTTTCATTTTAAAAAATCAGCAGCTGAAGAACATCGATTGCTCGTAGAAGCATATAATGAGGCTGCCTTGTGTGAGAGAACATGTCGTGAGTGGTTTCATAAGTTTAAAAACAGTGATTTTGACGTAGAAGGCAAAGATCGCAGTGGCTGTCCAAAAATTTATGAAGATGCAGAATTGGAGGAATTTTTGGAGGGAGATTCGTTTCAAACACAAAAGGAACTTGCACTTACTTTAGAAGTCACATAGCAAGCAGTCTCGCATCGTTTAAAATCGTTAGGAATGATTCATGTACAAGGTAATTGGGTTTCATACGAATTTAAGCCGAGATATGTTGAACGCCGATTATGCATGAGTGTAATGCTGCTAGCTAGGCACAAAAAAGAAGTTTTTTATATCGAATCGTCACTGGTCATGAAATACATTATGGTGATGGTGGATACATTATGAAAATCCGAAAAAGAAAATCATTGGCACTACCTGTCCACGCATCAACATCCACAGCAAAACCGAATATTCATGGAAAAAAACCCATGCTGTGTATTTGGTGGGATCACCTGGGTGTGGTGTACTGCGAGTTGCTTAATCCAAGCAATCAATCACTGGAACTCTATACCGAACACAATTGATGAGATTGAGCCGAGCTCTGAAGGAAAAATACCCTCAATACTACTCCAGACACGACAGAATTATTCTTCTACATGATAATGTTCGTCCGTATGTAGTGGTTCCGGTGAAAAATTATTTGAAAACATTTGATTGGCAAGTACTACGCCATTCGCCGTATTCACCAGACATTGCGCCGTCCGACTATCATCTGTTAAATTATGATAATATATTTTTAATATATTGTCAATAATTTATCATTTTACTCGGTTCAGTTTATATTTACTACCTATTTTACATAACCAACAACGTCACATAGTTTATTTTATAACTTGGTCAACTACTGCTCATTGATTTCTAAATCCCACTTAGCCGTGATAGTTTTCCTTTTAAGCTCGTTATTCACACTACTGTCATGGTTTTTTTCATGTATCCAAGAGTACCTGCTAGAGGGGAACACTTAACTTAAAAACTTAATATTTCTCAAACGGTACACTTGAATAGAAAAATAGTTTTGACGCAATCGCAATGTTTCTGAATGAGCTGTCAAACGATATCCCGCACCGAGGGAAAGAGGAGACAAAAAATGAATCCCACTTTACGTCTAGAGAAGGTACCCCAAAGGATTTTTATTTCAAAATTTTGTCCTGCCACTTTGTCTGAGTGATTGCAATGTATATACAGTTTTCTAGTACTAAGAGTCTCAGCTAAGCTCTGGACAGACACTCAGAGAGACAGACAGACAGACGGATGGACGGACGGGCGGACTGACATATCGAAACAATAAGGGTTCTTTGTTGCCCAAGCAACCCTGAAAGAGCAATCTATCATTTCTGTGAGTTCGAATAACGGAAAGTTTGTCACGCTAAATTTAAACTCAAAAACGTCAATTTTAATGTCGCCGGCCTGAAAGTTAAAGTCAACTATTGAAAATAAGAACTTCTGTTTTCTCCGCATCGTGAAACGAGCGAGGCTCCGGCGTAGCGGGCGCTGCCGAGGCGGCAGTCGTGCGTGCGCGGTCGCGGCGGGCGGCGGGTTCTTTGTCGTCGGCGACACCATATTTTCCGGGCGAACGCGATATTCGGCGAATCAATTAAGCCAAAGCGGGATTGAGAAAATTTAATTAAGCCCGAACGATCTATCCCAACGCCTAGGATATTGTGAATTTATGTGGATTTTATGAAGTGGTTTTCGATGGAAAATCCGAGATGATCGGCGGCACGATGTGGACGTATGTCGTATGTACGCTCGTATGTTTTGGAGGTGAGTGTATTGTTTATTGTCTTTTTTTTTTAATGTGCGCATTCATTAATACAGTTCTCGCAAAAGAATAAGGTTACAAACTCAAAGCTTTATTAATATAAACTGTGAAATTAATAGAATTCAAGAATTTATAAAAATATTTGCTATATGTATTAGAATGGATTTGAATAACTGACAGACAGATTTCAACTTTTAAGACTTAGAACTATTAAAATATATATATATATATATATATACACGTATAAAAGTAAGAAAAATTACATTTTATTGCTTAGATAATATTTGGTAAAATCGTTTGAAAAACGAAATTTCTTAATAAATGGATACAGGATGTTTATTGTATGCGTTTAAATAGTAAATAGTGTAGGCTGACTCTAGTTTTTTTTCAGGAACTTTCCCGTTCACGCGTACCGACAGCTTCACAGTAGTAGGATAAATGGTTTAGGCACGCAAAGAAAACAAACAAAATAAACGTTCACTGATAATAATGTGTGCATATGCAAAATTTTATTATAATGCATTTATATATTTGAGAGATTAGCTCGCAGAAATAAGCAGACTTATCGCTGTATCAACATACAGTTGGAGTAAAAATTTAAAAATTATAAGTATAGATTACGCGGATAATAAATACTTTGTTATAGATATTTATAACAAAATTTTACATAAATATCGTATGTTCTCATATTGGTGAACGTAGATAAATAAAACCTATTTGATTTATTATTTCAGAAGGTAATCTATTCTATTCAAAGTTTGGTTATAACTTGTTCAGCTATTTCAAAAATTAGCTCGGACGTATAAATTTTTATCGAAAACATATAGAGTCCACCATTTGCGCAAATTTTCCTCAAGATCAGTCCAACAGTTCTTAAGCTATAAAAGTACATACAGACAGACCGACAAATAGGCATATTGACGAAAACTTTACAAATCTTAAAATTGGATTGGTGAATCACAAAGAGAATATTTATGACAACATTTGACAAAAAAAAAATTGTAAAATAATTGATTCTAAAGGCCATTCCTGAAACTTCCCGCTATGATATTTATCGATATGTTTTTGAGCTTCTCGAGTTTAAAGATATAGGTTGCATCAAAGCTTAAAGACTTATCTCTAGGCTTTTCGAATTCAAAAATTCGAAAAATGGTTGACCTCTATAGGTAATTCCTGAAACTTTTTGCTACTTTCTCAGTAATTATTTATTAAGTTTGAATTTAAATAAACGACTTTTTAGTCAACTCTTCGATTTCAAACAATCAGTTTTAATTAAAAAAAAACGCTATTTTTTTTCATTTTAAACTATATTCCATGCAGTCTTTTAGATAAAGAAAGTTGACCGATATCAAATATCAATCCAACAAAAGTTTAAATGTTAATTTGAAAAAAAATACGGTTTACGACTATTTCGTTAATTACATCTTTCGAACAAAATAATTGATTTTGATGCAGTTTGCGACGATCGACGTTGCTTTCTAAGCGATGTAGTTGGTTAAGATTTGGAAATTATCGGTGCAGTAATTTAAATAATATCTGTGAGTAAACGCTTTTTGAAAAAATTTTCTCGGCCAACGATATCACTTGACCTGATTAACCGACTTTTAATGTGATTTACGACAATCGATGCATTTATTTACGGAAAAGAGCTGACTAGATTCCGGTATCGATCGGTGAAGAAATGTAATAGTTATTTGGAAAAAAGTTTTATTTTGTCAAAATCCACCGGGCCGTCTTCCATCCTCCTGATCCATATTCCATTAGAGATCTCCTCCTCCGCTTTCTTCTTCTCGCGTCGCACGCGCGCCGATCTATCGCTTCGCGTTGCCGAGCCGGCAGATATCACAATTCAATTCGTAGGGCGCGAGTAGCGGCGGCCGTGTGAAAGTACGTGACTGGCGTTGTAACGGCGCGCCTTTCGAGGGAGGCTTTTGAAGATAATAAGGTAAACAAAAAATTAATTAAATTTTAATTGCGAAATTGTTTCGTTGACGAATTGAAAATACTATGCTGCGTTCGAGTGAAAATCGAAAAATGTGTTAACATCACTATAATAAAAAGCTTTTTTTTATGTGTTTGTAGAGTTTTTTTTTGTTTTTATGATTTTTTTTTAATGTTTGTAACTTAGAAGGAATGAGGTATTATGAAAGAATAAAGAAATAAAATTGGAATAAAATTTTATGAAGGAAAACATAAAAAAATAATTTTTATCTGTCTACTATTTCCTGAAATTTTGGTAGTTTACAATTATGATATCTTTATTTGTAATAAATAAACTAATTATTATTTACTATTAACAGTAAAATATTATTTTTTATGAACGTAGGGCACACAATTCATAAATTTAATTTCGTAAGCTATCAAAATTTAAATTTAGCAATGTCATAAGATAAAACTAATGTTTAAAGGATATTTCTAAAAATTTTGATGGCAAACTTAACCTATTTCATTTTGCTCTAATAAGAACATGTATTTATTTGGAACGTTCATTACAAAATACTATAACACAATTATTATTGCTTTATTTAAAGAATTTATTTAATATCATAAAAACTACAACATTAAAAAAGGTAAATAAATTTTTGAGAAAGGTCCCTATGTCATTGTGGGCTCGAATATTTAGCAAAGCTTTAAAAACCATTCGTTTTCATCTATTCCACACGAAAAAAAAATGTTAAGAAATAGCATATAAACAAATTAACTATTTTAGAGTTGTGTCGTTTTATTCTATGCTGTATAGAATGTCATTCGAAGTAGTATATATACTTTAGGATGATACATTATGAAACCGTTAGCTAGTTATTTTAGTTAGTTAGCTAGTGGCTATGATTCCATGGATAAAAAAATGATCTCTTCATCTGGGAAATTGGGATTAGGTGTAACTTTAAATATCGGCACTACTATCACGAACAAATGGATTATCTGTGTTTTAAAATACCCAGTAGTCTTTGCGAGAAACGCACAGAGAAACGCCTATACTGATGCCTCTTCGAAAAACTATTAATCGGAATAAACTACTTTAGTAGATTTTTTAACTGTTTGTTTGTCGTTGTGGTATCCAGAAAAAGCTACTTAACGAATTTTGATAGAGTTTCGTTATAAATTCAGTTTCAAATTCATCAGGATTCGATATAAAATTAATCCCAATTTTATCAAATTCCTTAGACCACGCGGACAAAATGGAGAAACCTAGCACATAACAAGAAAAGGTTAAGACAAAGATTAAGAAAACAAAGTTACAGAAGTGCCGGTATAGTCTCCGAAGAAAATAAATAAATCCGTCGATTGTCTCCCTGACCGCTCAACTTGTAAACTATGATCATTTAAGTTAGCTCGTTGAGGCCGCGGTCGGTGCGCTAGTGCACGTCTTAACATTCCTTTTCGACCCACGCGTGTCTCACGCGAACTTCGCACAAGTGTTCACGTTCAACTTCTCTTACGTACTTCACCATGTAATAAAACTAGTAGGCTAGACGCATAGCTTTAAGCTCGGTCGCCATCTGACGTTAAGGCTGCAACCCCACCTCTCGACTGGCGACCGGGGTCTGAGAGGCTCGCCTCTGACATCGTAGACTTAACCCCCTGCCTGACCCGTTTGCCTCGCGTTTGTCAATAACAGAATATGTATTTCCGAGCGAATGATGTTGTCCGTAACTGCCTCCTGCTGCTCAAAATGTCAAACTTGATAATTTGACTATATTAAAATCCCGGATATTATAATAACTTATTCCGTCATTATTTTTAATGATAAATATAACATTTAAAATAAAGTAATAATGTTATGTCTATCTATTAATACAAATATTCTCTTAAATAAATAATTGCATAGTTTAAATAAAAGGCTGTAAGTTCGGCATGGTTTTGTAGAACATAGAAATCGACAAGAAAATATTAACTTCAGAATTACAGACAGTGCATTTCTTTGTACCAGTTTTATTTCTATAAGGGGATTGGGGCAGTTATATTATAATGTAGACTGGAGTTAAAATTTTATACAAAATGAAAAAACCTCACAACCTAATTGGGTTATATAATTATTTGCCATCCCAACGACATAAGCGCCAACGCCATCTACAGTCTAGTACATGAAATGCGGCAAAAAGTTATCAAACTCAGCTTTGTCCCGTAGTAAGTGTGACATTACCACTGCGCTAATTTCTAATTGGACCCATGTGACTCACGAACCGTTTAACTTTAGCGACGTACCGCTCTGTGGTAGTAGTTCAGCAAAATATTAGCTTGTAAGAGCTTAATTGTTAGGTGACGAAAAAATTAAAATTGCGTATTTTAATTTTTCATCTAATAGCATCAATAGGCGCGGCCGTCAGCGTTCATCACTCGTCAGCCGAGTGATGAACGCTTCGCTTTTATTTAGAAGGTCCTGAACTGGTAGTCAATTTCGTACACTTTCAACCAATTAGTCAATATAGTTATGACGTCAAAATTACGTCGGAGCTACTAAGGTTTGCTGCCGGGTGTCCTCGGATTACACACTCTATAATCTTCGGATTATAGGGTTTTGCTATTTTTAAAGCATTGAAAAATTTATTCCAAAAATTCTCGTAAAAGTTTCTGAAATTTGATATGTTCCGTAGCTGAATATATCAAAAAGAGTATCTTATTACATCTTATTATTACCGTAGCTAGCCAGCTGCCCCGGCTTCGCTTGAATAACATCTCTTATTAATTTAATTATTTTGTTTTGCTACTTTTATTTTTAACGTTTATTTTATCTACAATAATAATTGCGCTCCGGGAACGCGCAGGGTCATTTTTTGCTTATAAAAACTAATTTAATTGTAAAAATTAAATTACTGATTCAAAAAGTTTAGGATAAAGACTGTTTTATTTTAGACGAAATATATAAAACAATGGTTAAGTAATTATAGTTCATTTATTAAGAATTTGTTCTTTGTTACTCGAACGACTCGCAAGATCTGAACTTTTGCTATGTGTATTTTTAAAGAGCATTCTTTGTTATTACAAGTTGGTCTGTTATAGACAGATTGTATAGAGTAGCGATTTTTTTAGAACCACTTAAGCGTAACAATTCTACTGCTCACTACTTTTATAAGTATAATATTATAAATGTTGCAACTTAATCAACCAATATTATCATAATGGTAGCTTATTTGCTCAAAATATTCATAAATTATATACCTCAACATTTGTATTGAATTATTCTATTTAATCATGAAAACGGAATAAAAATATCTGCCATAGTTTTTGAAATTAATGATAACATATACTTAATTTTTTTTATAGAGTTTATATCGGTCAAATATTAAGCACCCGAAATCTCACTAGCTTGCAAGAATCTGACGATGGACGTCAATGAAGCAAGAGATGTGTGCGAGGTTCGTACCATTGGGAGATCTTTGGTCTCTGTCTACTCTTTTGGGAATCATAGGGATGTGTATATAAAGAAAGAATACGCACAGTGATGTAGACGCGTTTTGCGCATTTTTATGTTAGAGGATAATTTTTTTTTCGATCACCGCTGCCCGTGACCGAATTGAACATCCAAAGTGTTGTCAGTGCGCAGCTTTCTTTAATTTTTTAAAGTCTTCACTTAAGAAATTCTGAACATGTAAATTAATTCCAAAGTTTAGATATATATATAGGGTCATACTACGACCGATTCGTACATAGCGAATTGATAACATTATGCGGCTGAAATTCACATCTACGACTGGCGGAGGAACTTAGCGACTGATGTGGGATCAAACGATTCCTTGGGGGATTAATCTCCTCGAATGTTTGTGATGGAACATCCGAAGGGCTGGAGTATCACTCGATACGAGGACATCCAAGATCGTACTTAGGTATCGACATACACGAGTTAATCGACGTTATAATTAATATAGGGCCTGATATCAAAGGATGTGCACCCGAGACGAGAGTCAGCGTCGACGGAGCTTCTTTGTGTCGGAAATATGCAGGCCTGTGATTACCTGTACACAATAGTTCAGTTATTGGTTCAGTTGAATTACGCAGGTTTCAGGTTGTACCTGATACATACCATTTCAAGACCTATTCCAGAGATATTTCTGAATATTTCTGGTGGCAGTAATTTAACGCATATTTTTTTGAACAATTCTCGAATTTAACAGTACGTGTGACAAGTTTATTTTATACAACCGCATAAGATTTAACGCACACCGAATCTTGCTATAATTGTGCTTTGAATAATTGAACTGAATTGCATTTAAGAAGTTGGAAATATTATCTGAAAAGTAAATGCTTCTACATAGATTATTTTATAACAGCTGATGACTACATTATTGAGATAATTGACAATGTAATATTGATTAAATTACTGTATTAATAAATTGTGTCAAATTATGCCCAAGTACTAAATGTATAATATACTTCACCACTACCCAATAAGAGAAATATTTTTGATTTAAAAAAAGTACAATATATACAATACTTGCAAAATATGTACAACTGTTTACGTCATGTTTTGTTACTCCATTAGTATATGTGGTTTTAAGACAAAAGATTATGTTTGATTACTGTTTTTAGAAGCGTAATAGCCGCAGATATGAGTAGGTCCAAACAAATCGCATTTGACCGATATGGTATTAATAAGAAAGGCCCTTTACGTAAAATTATTACAGTTTCATCCGAATGATCACAATTCAGGCTGCTGATAATAAATCATGACGATAAATAACCTATGCTCGGCTTCGTAATAAATAATGTTTGTGCGGGATTAAAAGACAAACGAATGAACAAGCGCTCCGCTTTAATGTATCAACAGGGATTGAGCCTTGATTAAGTTTCAACACAAATAAAACCTATCCTATAACTGAGAAACAGACGTCTAAATTGATTGGGTATTCGGTAAAATGTATCGTTCATATGTAGACGGAACAAAATATGAACGTGCCTTTTAGCATCCGTGTATCTATGAGCAATAATTTCAGGAACGCGTACATGCGTCGATTTTAATGAATTTTCGAGAAGAGCCAAATTACTTATAAGATTAGTTAAACGTATAATTTTAACTAGCTGAGTGACCGAGCTTTGCTCGGATTATTTTTTGGATACACTAAGTGTATAAAACACTGTTATTATACCAAGTTGTAAGACTAATGTCACTTCATTTCGCTGATTAAAAAACAGTCCATTATCACCAGTAAAATATCAAGTGTCGTAATATTAAAATTATAAAATATGGTTGTCTGAGGCGATTTTAATGTTTCCAAAATATTTTTTTAATGATTTCTGTGCAATTTGTAATATTCGACATATTTTACTACTTACTTATTGCTACTAATGAGATCGTATTAAGATCTAATTGAGATCGTAGTTTTATCTTTTAACACAAGATGGCACTCGTTTCCCATTGAATGGACCACAACTGACGACTGACACATTTTCAAATTAATATTCCAAAAACAACCATGAAAATAAAAAAAAAACTAATATTGAGGTTATTTTTGATAAAATTAATTTAAAAAAAAGGAACCGGGAAGTGGATCAAATTTAACTTACAAGATAAAATGCTTGTCATAATAATAAAAATTAAAAAAGCGTGATAAAAAGAAATTAAAAAAAATCAAGATACGCCCTAGGCTCGAACTCGGGATCTTCTGCGCAGAAAGCGTACGTGATAGCCGCTGCTCCACGGCAATTGTGAAGCCCGCGGCGAAATATCTGTATATTCAGTAAATAAGCATTCATATCTCGGTTTTTAATTATTTTCATGGAAAATCGCGTTTTCCCGGGAAAAACACCTATGTCGATAAACTTGAAACACTAAACTTTATCTAAATAAAATTTTTCATGAAAATCGTTAGAGCCGTTTCCGAGATAGCTGGTGTATATAAACAAACAAATATACAAGAATTGGTCGTTTAAAGTATTAGATTAAATTATTTGAAATCTCTCTTGGTGGGCCGGATTTTTCTAATTTCTTTTTTCGTATTCTCGTTATTTTTATACCTGTATTCTGTCTCCATATCGGTCTTGCATAATAGCTCCCTCTTCCACTTCCGTTATCATGGCAGTCCCGGTTCAAATCTCGATTTGGGTCTTGGCCATTGCAAAACCATCGTACGCTGAATCTGTATTAGTTATTATTTTTACGAGTTACTTTTTCTTAGTTGAAAAATATATTTTCTAACATGGTAAACAATACCGTATATATATTTAAAGCTAGGCTCTAAGACTACTTAATTACTTTCTCTTGGCCTTTCGTTAAGTGCTACCTAGACCCTTAGAGGCTTGAACGGTAATGAAGGACTTATTAAGGTCTACATATATATATGTATAGATGTTGAACCCTGAGTTAAAAATACCTTTTTAAAATTCTGCAACACCTACATTATTCTGTACATATATTACTATTTTCTCACAATTTCGTTTATAGTGATGTACGTACTACATAAATAAGTTATCCAAATGTAATTCATAACCAGCTTATTTCATAAAATAACCATATAGATATTATAAACAGTTTTTTTGTTAATAAACACAACTACTAGAAAAGGTTGTAAAGTTATTAACGCACAGAAAAAAAAGTTTCATATTTATAAAATAAATTTTGTAAAAGAAATATGAGTATAAATACTTTACTTACAAATGAAAATTTACACATATTTTACCTATATATGTATTAATACTTAGATATGGAAAATAATAATATGTTTTTTGTGTTAAAGTCTGCATAAGCCTAACTACTTAGTCTGTGATAAGTTAGGCTAGATTAGGGTAAGTTAGTAGAATTTATGAATGCAAGTACAAATAAGATTACAGAATATGCTTTGTGCACTATTACAATTCCGCTTTGTGTTAGAGATTGTATTCGTCTTTACCTAGGCTGAAGTTTATTGTGAAGTACTTAGGCAGCCGAGTTTAGCTCGACGTGCAGCCTTAGTTAACATTTAGATTTTTTAAGTGAAACCTTCTTCAGGTACGCTGAGCACGTTATTTTTTTAGTATTGAATGAAACTGAGCCGTCATGCTCGGTTATGTAATGCTCGTTCGGGTGAAGTCGGTTTGAGGCCACTAAATGAGCGAGAGGGATGTAGTCAACGCGTCACTGCTGCATTCGCTCGGCGAGCGTTACACGGGAGAGCATGACGTATCAGTTGCATTCAGTATCGACATGAACACGGTACGTGGCATGTCAATGCGTTTTATGTAATACGTTATTTGATATTATGCGCGTGTGTACATGTGTTAAAGTGACAAAATTCGTTGTTCGTGTATTATCTATCGTCATAAGAAATAGTATTGATTAGATCATAAAACTTACACTTCTTTGTCTTATTAATAGCGAAAATATTTCGCGTTCAGTTAAGCTCTAGCATTTATTAACTGAAATGAAACTAATTTGTGTACGTGATTTGTTTTTTAAGTACGAAATTAAATGTGTCTATTCGAAGCTATACGCTATTGAACTTTAAAGTTCAATCAGCTCACATTATAGTATTTGGCTCCAGAAATAACAATAATTGTAACTGCATTATATAATTGTAATAATTTGATTAACTTTTGAGTAGTGTCATATTTTCCATTTCATTTTACTTAGGAGAACGCTAAAAAATATTTTGATCATTGTTTGTTATTCAAAGGTATGTGTTGAGTTAAATTTGAAGTGGGTAGGTGCCTACCTGTCTTCTTGCGTGGTAAACACATAGATCGTACCTTCATATTGATGAGTAGAAAAGTAAGTTGATTATTAAGTTGTAGATGAAATGCAATTATTTTTTACTCTTTAGTGCATATTAATTTGTTTTGGAACAGTTTTTTTGAAGTTGGTTTTTCTAGTCCGACTTTTCTTTCTTTTTCAATCATACACATATATAAAATAGTGTATGTAATACGGTTTATTAGTACACTAAAGTTCATTAAAATCAGTTTAACTATGGCCGAGCTACGAAAAAGCATATAAACAAACAAGAAAACAGATAAACAAGCAGAAATCAGCCTATGTCCGTTCTTAGGTGTCGAAATATCCTTTGCGCCGAATCTCGTCAAACTTAATACACATAGTAGAAATATTTTCATATTTATAATATTAGTATGGATTTACATAATTGATATTACTTTTGCAATGAAATTATAATAGTGAACATTTTTAATGTCATAGGAAGCGAATGGTGTCATCAGGTCATACAAAAATCAAGAAAAAATTAAAAAAGAAAATGCACTCTTAATTCAGTTAAGTCGTGTACCAGATTCGGCAAAAATAGTGTTCCAATTTGCTTTGCACATTCTATAAAATATAACACAATCAATTAAATATTTATTTCAATAGATAAATATTATAACGATAATATGCTCAATATAACGATCGGCACTGATTAAATATTTAAATCAGACGAAACACCTAGTACAATTCAAGAAGGCCCATTCAGGCACGCGGTCCTAACTAAATACGGCGCCGAAACGGCTGGGACGCTTCTAAATGTTTTTATCCGGTGTATTATCTCTACCGTTCTTGTGATACCGCTGAGATGCTAAGATAGTTTCGTAAGATTATAGGTCATTAGTCTGTTTTATATCCCTCTCCGGGGCCCGGATTATGTGTTTCTGACGTCATAACAAAAAGTCATCTTTCTGGCCGCCAGGGATTCGAAGTTATGACACCGGCGGCCCTGTCCCTTTCTCTGCTAATATCTGTTTAGAAATGTCAAAGACGGTCAATACGGCGAGCCGATGATCCGCTGTATGTCTGTTTGTTAATTAATAGTCGCTTTTCGGGTTACATTTGTTCTTGTTTACTAAATTCTTAATTTTTCGTTTGTGAACTGAGTGTTTGTTCTGTCTGTACAAATACTTTATCATGTCAGACACTAATTGGAAAACTTTAATTGAAGTGATTTTTTTCTTGTCTTCCTTTTTTTTTAAACGTTAGAGATGGTTTTATTCATAATGGTTTTATTCATTCTAAAAAGGGATTTAAGCTTCTATTTTTAACCTTTCATTGTGTCCGTCTTGTCGTTTTGACTTTAATTACTAATTTAATTTATTTTTTAGCCACTAAGTTAATTTATTAATCATTTTTAATAAATTAATTTATTGATTAATTTAATCGCTAGAAATTCGTTAATAATGTAAATTAATTATCGGTCGAGAAAAAGTTTTTTCGTATTGTAAAGTAAAAAGTTGCAATAAAATCTCTTCGGTTGTGCCGTTTGTATCTGGCTAGTTTTGATACCATAAAATAGATGACATTCAAAAAAATAAATAAATAAAAAACATATCCCGACCTTTTTCAAATGTTTTTCTGTCTACTAAAATGAGTGAATCTAACGTATAAATGCGATATATTTTGAAAATTTATTACAAAAAATAGAAAAATGCGACGTAAGTTGCAAAAAAATTTCTGTTGTTTATGGACCTAATGCGGTGTCGGTAAGAGAAACACAAATCTGGTTCAAGTGTTTTCAGTCCGGTAATTTTTATGTTAAAGATGAACATAGTCTGTTCGACCTGTTATGGTCGATGCCATGTTGGAAAAGCAGAGCAAGATCATCATATTAGTTTTTTGCAACATAGCTGAAGAGCTGGGAATGACATGGAATGAGCTGACCATAAACCAGTTTCGACTCATTTAAAAAAATATAGATATACAAAAACCTTGATACTTGGGTTCCACACGAGCTCAGTGAAAGAAACCTAAGGAATCATGTAATCCTTTGGGATTCTCTATTGAAACGTAATGAAGCTGAACCGTTTTTGAAGAATTTGATCACTGTTGATGAAATATAGATTACCTTCGACAAGAACGTGTGAAAAAGATCATGGTCAAAAGGCAAGCAAGCTCTACAAACTATAGCGAAACTTGGATCAACTCGTAGCAAGTTGTTGCTATTTGCATGGTGTAATTGGAAGTGCATTATACATTACGAGCTCTTACAGCCAGGCAAAATCATTAACTCGACTCGCTACTGCAAGCAGCTGATGTGAGTCAAGCAAGAAGTAGAGAAAAATGGAAGGAATTGATCAACAGGGAGGGTGTGGTTTTTTACTATAATATTGCCAGACTGTAAGCATTTTTAGGAACTCAGCAAATATTGAGAGAGTTTGGTTAGGAAGTGTTAATACATCCACCATATAGTCTTGATTAGCACACTCAGATTTTCACTTGTTTTGGTTTCTTTCGAATTCTTTAGGTAGTGTTAGATTAACATCAAGAGAGGTTTATCAAAACTATTTGTCGCAGTTTTTTGATCAGAATTCCAAAAATTTTTACCTCAATGGGTGAAAGTCACCACCTACAAAATAGCTACAAGTTATTGAACAAAAAGGCATATATATGTTATTATTTAATTTAAATAAAATATGATGAAAATTGGTCTTGAATTTGTATATATACTAAAACGAAAAACCTTTTTACCCGATCTTATATTTCGCGTGACACATAGCTTATACATCCATTCTTTGAAGTGCTATGTTTTCTTGGACAGAATTGATTAGTTTCGACTCTAGCTCACTCCAAGCCGAGCAGTGGCCTCGCAACACTTTGTTTTTGGTGCTCATTTGCGCGGCCTGTGTCGTTATCGGATGGGAATGAAAATGGATCAACCACATGTGTAGTTCTCTAATGGATTTTTGCAATGGCTTAATTACTACATTTGTATTACTATGTCTGCAACCGTGCTTACAAAGCTCTCGGGTGTACACGATTTTCGTCAGACGATCTTTCTGTGATGACCCTTCGAACTAAACGTTGGCGTGGAAACCTTTTCAAAAGCAATTTTCCTTGAAAAACATATGTTTTAATTTTCAATATTTGCAACCTTTGTTTTCAATCACAATTTTTTATATCTGAATTTCCAAATATAATAAAGTATTTATTTATTTCAAATATTTGTTTTATATTAAAAAAGTGACTCAATGACGTCCAAAATGACAGCAAGATACCTACTTAAAATTGAATTTAGTTTACGATCCTGTCGTATAAAAACTGACCAAGTTCGATTTGGTGTCGCGTGGAGAAGGTTTAGTTTTAGAATACAAATTATAATCACTTCATGACTATGTTTTTTAAATGGAACTCATGTTTGTTTGCGGTATTTGAAAAAAGAGAAAAATCTAGAATAAAATATATTAGGTAAAAAAAAATTACATACTACTTTATAATATGAGCTACCACAGTAACCACAATATTAATTTTATGTATATTATATTGCAATATTTACTTCAACAATAAGCTAATATTTGTAACTATTTTTTAACCTTTCAATAATAAAGAGCCGTATTTATATATTTCCACATTATTGTGTTAGCAATGGTTGTCCCGTGCAAATGAATCGTTCGGTTCAGCTAGTTGAAGTTATTACTTTTGTGTTAAATTATGCTACATACTTTACACACATTTTCCTTTGATACGAATATTTTCCGTTTCTCATGGAAATTTTATGGTTTATGATTCTCGTTTAGATTTTTGTGTAGACTATCGATGGAGTCACATATTTCGTATGTTTTTGGAATTTTCGTATATTCCTAGGCAAGGGCGAGAAAAAAAAGATATTCGCTTGTGATAGATATTTTCCCTTAAAGTATGCACTTTATAGTAATAGAAATATATGTTTGTGTTTCTCACAACACACCTGTTCGTTTGATATGTCACGTAGTGCATGCACGTGATAAGAGATTTTTTTTTCTAATTTATTAGAAAAAAATCTCTTATCACGTAAAATATATATAAAATTCTGATTTTCCTTGGAAAATTAACCGTCAAAATAAGAAATCTTTCATTTAGGCCATGTGTAGTAGAGCCGTGTTGTGGTCAACTTGGCTGCGGCACGAAAACGGGACGGATGGATGGATGAGCCGCCACACTCTCGTAGAATATGAACGAGAACTAACAGTTCGAGTTAGAGTTCCGATGACTCGTTTTTCCTCTACCAGCTCACTCTCATGTCCATCAGATGGTTTATTCCTACGCAAGAGACCAGCAATGCCGGGATGACTATTCTGTGAGTTGCGAGTATTCATGGGCGGCAGTGACCACTTACTCTACAGTCCCGCATGATCATTTATCCTTCAAAAATGTTACAATAAATAATAAATTATTATTTTTAATTCATTTATTTTTGGTAGCATTTTTGAAGGATCTCGTCCACTGCCTGATCGGGTCGCCTAATTCTTAATATGTATCAAGTTGAAAATTGTTTCGTTCAATAAATTCGGAGAAAATAGGCTGTGACGCACGGAGAACAAAAGACGAACACGAGATTTATCTTCGAAGGGTTATCGTTTTACATGGACGTACCCAACTCTGTAACTGGTTGACGATAGTTTCAGTAAAAAGCAAATGATATTTATAGCACCAGAAGGACAATCGTTTTATTTCTTTAAATATTTCACGTTGGCCTAATAGTGAGTTGGGTGCTGCTAAAGAGCACTGTTAGCATTGCGACGGCAATCTCCGGGACCAACGGCTTAAGGAGCTTATCGAGACAGGGAAAGGGTGGTATAGTTTGATTTTAGTTGAAAAAGACTCATTGCTCAATCGACCGTGATCGAGATCCGATCGAGGGTCCTCAAGTTCGTAGGTACAAAAACACTCTTAAACCCCGAGCCACGACCGCTCCGGTGGTAAAAGAAATACTTGATTGACATTGAATTCATTAAAATAAAAAAAAACAAAACTTTTTTTAAAGAAATGAAATTTTATAATTTTTTATTTTTAAATACGTATTTAAAAAAATATGTGAGTAATTGCGGTTGGGCACTACCACTGCGTTCATCGAGCAGCATTTAAATAAAATCATAAATATTTAGGATACTGTTCTGAGAGTCAAGACTTTAAAAATATACTTCTCTTTAAGAATCTTCCTTTATAATATATTAAATACTATTGGGTTTTGAGTAATTTGCCAAAAAAAAAACGAAAAACACATTATTTTAAAATTTTATTTGTACATAACTTTTACAGTTGCTTATGTCTGAATATGATTTTTTCGTAGAATTATCTATTCTGAATAAAATAATCCCTAGCTTGTAATTTGTAGAATCAGTTATACTCCCCTTTTTCAAGTTGTGAACTAGCCTATACGTCTTACAATCAATCAATATAATTCACAATCAATCAATATGATGCTCCTCAAAAGTACTTGGCATTGTGAACTCTCCTATTTACGTCTTTGTCCCACGAGATCTGCCCACTGAGAGCACGTCATCAGAGCCCGAGGTATCTAACTCCGAATATTTTCCAGACACTGAATGCGCATGTCCCTTTAATTGTTTGTCCTTCAATCATGCTCGAACTGCTGAACGGATTTTAATAAAATTTGCCATAGAGATAGATCGAATGCCGGAATAGGATTATAGATTAAGTTTAAAACAAAAAAATATATTTTGTATCAGTGTAAGGAAAAATGGTATTTGGATATCACAAAAGAAATTGATTCATAAAATTACTGTTAATTCTTAATTTCCATGAAACGGCTACTATAATAATCTTTTACAATTTATACAATACTTGGGCCAATACTTTGATGTACAGTCTCTAACGGAGGGTGTTAACACGTTCTATATAACAGAAGGCAATAGTCTAGATCCGTCCGCGAGGTTATTACATTCATCTGTAATTTCTACATATATTGATGAATGGCGGATGCGGCCGCTAGTATTTTTTAATTACGATAATATTAATTGATTTTTGGGGAAAAAACTCATTCGGTTGTTTCTTAATAAAATATAATCCACTCAACAGTAATGTATGTAAAGAACTTGAAAATTTATGATAGAAATTGCGCGCTTGACCACAACCTATATACAGCCAGGTGTAAGCAGATGTTACCCTGTTGCATTTATAAATTCATGACCTATATTTATTATTTAAATATCAAATTAGAACTAACTTAGTTCTGTGCATGACGGAATACCTCTGTGTAAAAGCGGCTGAAAATAGAGATTACTGTCTGTTAAATATAAATTACAGTGTAAGAGGGCTTTGCGATTGTGATATAAGAAAACAAATTTGTGCAGACTATCTGCTCTATGGGTACAACGTATAGTTGTGTGAATGAGACAAAATATATAAAATATTTTTTTTGAGAAATTCATGTCATTATTGGGATTATACATTTTAGAATAAATTCATTTTCGTTAATATTAAACTGAATTACGTACATTAATACATAATTTTAAATATTCAATCCAACATTTTATATAACATGTATTCGTCAATATCTATAACACGTATTTATAAACCGAAATCAATTCTCCGGCATATGTAAGGATTGTAAGAGAATCGGTAAAGAAGATTCTGTTTTATTTGTGCCTTGTGTACAAATGTATGTACAAAAAGATTTCCTTTGAGGTTTTTGATGGACATTCGCTTTTGCCTCGTCGTTTTCCCTGCGTATTCATTCGCGCAGAAAAGATATTCAAGTATGAAAAGCTGTGGGATCGAAATTATTAAAATAAAGGTGGCTTATTTAAGACGGTCGCAAATAACTATCTGCTATCAAAAAAAGAACCTTACCTTCCTTTGTAAGTGCTTAGTGACAGAATAAAATAAATAAATGAATAACTTCTTCGTCGTATTAAACATCACCGATTTCTATAGCTATGTGCCGTCTTTCGTCGAGTTATAGGAGTTAAGAACTTAAAGTTTTTTAGTTTTGCACTCTAATAGAAATTTCATTATGCCTATTTTGTTATTGCGCAACAGTTGTCCGAAATTAAGAAAAGTAATAGGATCAAACGATGTGATTACTTACTTAGTACTGTCTCCTAAACATGGATATAACATAACCACGTTATATAACCATATAGCGTGGTTATGTGGAATTGTCAGGTTTTTGTTCCATTAAATACATCATGTATATGTAACATGTTCGGTCACAGAACATCCTCTCTTTGTCTTCTGTGGATTCAGTTATATGCTAAACCAATGTCTTTTTCCATTTAACGATGATATACAATTTCACGAATAAAACAAGTTCAATCTAAATGATATTTAAAGTAATATAGTATTGTTTTTTCTATTGCAAAATATCTTATAATTGTGATTAAATTTAATCGTTATATTGTGCCGTATGTAGAATGCTGTTGATTGGACAACAGCTTCTTTGCTATAGTAGTTTGTGTATCTTTAAATTCTACATACTGCTTTGGTGAGATATTCTTTCGAATGCCTTGCATCAACACAATAAAACTTAGAGCTAGCCCTGTAAATCATTTGTAGCTTTAATCACTTTTAGTATAGAAGCGATGCGTCTAGTGTTATTTAGTATCAAGTATAATTTAGCACAATATGTACGTAATTTGAATGACAATTGCCTGTAGGTATCGCGTTTGATTGTTAATAGGCATGGATCTGCATTTAGTTTTGTTTGTTTGTCTGTCACGGCTATTTATTATTTGCAGTCGTCTCGTTTTATCGTAGAGATATCTTTCACGAGGTTGCGATAAATTAATCAGTTGTAAAAAATTAAAACCTTCGATCTGCGTACTATCCAAGATCTGGATCTAATAACTGGGTATTTTTTTAGAAACTCTAGAGTGTATTATTCGGAACACTTGCCACTTGGATGTATGTCCGCCACAGATGTTTTCTCGAAGGCTGTTTTATCTTGATTAATGAAAATAGCTACGTCATATGAATGAGCGGTGGTTATTCATTCTTTAAGGTCGTTACTTTCAAACCACAAGGTGCGGCGCAGCTGGCAAAGGGTTTTCAATCTACATCAAATCAAACAATTCGCTCTGTGCCTCGGGGAGAACCGTTAGTTCGGTGATTCCTGACGTTGACATCGCATCACTAACGACGGTCATCAAAAGCTATCGATTTGCACTGGGCCGGCGTGCACAGCCTAGGTTCAAGCTCTTAAATTCCAAATAAAGATGAAAACTGTATTTTGAAAAAAGATTTTACACCATCTATCAGAATTAGTGTTATATTTTTAATGATTAAATGTTATATCTTTAAGAAAAAACACTATTCGGCTACATTTCGTTATAGAGCGATACATTGAATATTAAATAGTTTCTGTGGATATAGTTCGTCGAATAGTTAGATATATATATATGGCTAGTTCTTATTATGAAGGAATACTGCGGGACATTTTTAGTCCTATACTTTTATTTCCTAAATTTAGTATACAAAGTGGCTGGAAGTCAAGGTTTTTACTTGAATAAGCTAAAGTTTTGTGCGTCAGACAAAATATTGGTAAATAATTAAATTATAGGCCTTTTAAAAAATATTGAAGACAGGCAAGTGATATATGGCACAGTAAAATGAAAATTAACTTTAAATGTGTATAAAAATGCATGATAAGTGACGTGTATGTACTTGACTATGTATAATTTACACATTGTCTGAAAAACATTAGAACATGTTATGATGTGAATGTTATTTTACTGCCAGAATAGTGAAAAATAATCAGAAAAGTGAGATTATTGAACACAAATTCTCTTATTTATTAAGAAATAATAAATTACAATATTTCAACATTAAGGCATTAGGAATAACGGCAGTCTGTTTTAAACAAGTCTTTGTAGCTTAGTAGTCTAAATTTATGTTAAAGAGATCATACAATCAACAAACTTAATGTATTCAATGAATACGTATAACTAAGTACAAAAATAAACAGCAGCCTGTTTCGAGGTAGTAACTTTAAAGAATCTTAAATATGCACTTAATTATTAGTATGGCATCGAATATCACATTAAAACTTTTATAATATTCAGTCGAAAATCCACCAATTAGGTTAGTTTATGTTTGTATTGCATAGTTTTTATTCGATAAACAGTCAGGACAAGTCAACGATACAAGATCCGTTTTGATATAGTTAATTTGCGTCCATTGATGACATATGACGCATTGGATCCATCTTCTATCTTCGCCTGTTGTGTCTTCTTTATATAACGATCCATATATAATACAGTAGCAATCATCAGAATCCCTTTCGTGTCTTTCTTTTTGATTTTTTCCTTTAACATTTGCCTTTGGTTTCTTTTTTTGGGAATGGGTCTTTGAAGTATTAAATTTTTATCTCTTTTCCTTGATGTAATTGAAGTTTTTCATTTTCTTTTCTATTCTTTTTCAACTTTCTTTCATTTTTCGGAAACAGATCTTTAGGTCTATATTTAAAACAGGATCGCTAAACAAACCATCAGGATCATCTATATTGTCACGTCACTAGTATAGCTCAAAATATCATCCATGTCCGGTGGGTTGAGTATTCTCCGGTTTGAATTCAGTTTTTCAAAGGTGTCGCCAAATAATGCTTTTTCATTACTTCAGTTCGAGTTGTTGGATCATCAGTCATTTGAGACATTTTTGAGTTTGGAGTTAGTAGTTTCTTAAGATTATTTATATCTTACGCAATTTGCTGACTTACTTCCGGTATTTATTCAGTTCAGCTTGCAGTTTTTTTAATTTTCTCTTCCTTCTCTTTTATTTCTTTGTTTCTCTTTTGTCTTTATATAACTGACTTTTGTCTAGGCACCCTTAACCTAAGCGGCTGACTAAAAGATGGTTCTTACAATGGTGAAAGCAGAATTTGGGATGACGATGGTTCATAAATGAAATCTTCACTACATAAGCTTGATGGAGTGTTCGTTCTTATTAAATCTGTAGTACTCTTTTTAGCAGCACATTTTTTCTTACAGTTTTATAATATATAGTATTTACTGGATCTTGCAAGCCACGTCTTCCTTTAGTGCCTTTTTTCACGATCGGTTATTTCAGATATTGTTTTTATTTTTCCTGTCGTTTTTGCTTTAAATAATACTGTTTTTCCTTTTCTTTTAAAGTAGCTAACTTATTTGGATCATGTTTCATTCGTTCATAACGTTTTCTTTCATTTTCTAGCTTTTGTGCTAATACTTCTTCCCTGGTCTTTTTTTTTTCTTAGGTTGTGGTATTTTGATTTCTGTAGAAAAAAGACCTCAATAGATTAATAATACATACAATATTAAGAGGAAATAAGGAATCTGAGTGAATGTTTATCACTTTTCTGTAATGTTATCACTGTCCTGTCTATATGGATCTAGACAAGTGATACACAGAAAAGTGATAATTTTGAGGTTTTTCATAAAAAAAACCCAAAAACACTGTATTTGAATGACATGTTAATGCTTTATGTATATTTACACTAGGTGTATTAATCAAAACAATAAACATTATTTAAAATCCAAATATTATTTACGTAAATACATACCAGTGAGAAGTTGTCTGATTTGAACGCGTCTGAGGTCGACTAGATCTTCGTGGCGACTGTCTGATTGGCAATTAGGCGGACCTTTAAGTGACAGTGACTTTATTTTACTACGTACTTTGTCTTAGAAATCTGGAACAGCGGTCATTATTCAATTTATTGGTATTCTTCACATGTTTTCAGCTGACTGGAATGTGATAAACAATTTGTGTCGTCCCTATTCTATGATGAAAAATCGACTAAAATTAGGGAGACACGCAACTTCTTTTTACGTTTTAGCAAAGTTTTATCGATTATTACTGTGATAAGATATAATCTTTTGATTCATGTACTTACTTTACGTATTATGTCGTGATGTATTATTAATTTAACGTTAAAATACCATTAGCGATATTTTAAAAACCCTTTCCCAATTTACATCCTTTATCACAATTTTTCAATAAATTTCAACGATTTCCTTTACGTATTCACCAACAGATACTCAATCGCTCTTAGCTGAAACATATCTTAAATTAATATTCTGGAGCATTACGCTTTTGAGAAACATACCACATATTTGTTAATAATATAGTTCAAGTTTCACGCGACAGATTATTTCAGGTACACGATTTTGAAAATATCTTTCAAGCTAAATTTTAATTCATTATATTTCCGCTACAAAAATGAAAATTATTTTGCTGGAGATCGGATATAGCTTTCTTGAACTGAAAAAAAAAATTCTGGCATAATATGAACGAAGTATTCAATGTTGCTTCCGGGACGGCCGTTTTAAAACATGCGTCGCTTCCATTTGAATTCATTATAATTCATTATAATAATTTCGGCCCAGTTTCGTATCTTCTCGTATTCTTCGTTGCGTACGAGTATTTTATTGTGCAATCTAAATAATTTGAAAGAAGTTTAAGAAAAATTTCTTTAAGGTTCTCGACACTTTTTCGGCAAGTTTTTGAACACAGTGGGTGTGGATTTCGGAATCATCAACAATACGATAGACATTATTCTCTTGAAAAATTTTATACAATACACGTATCATGCATATAAATTGATCTGAATTTATAAAATTTTGGAAAACTATAAACGAATCGAAACGTGTTTATTGATTACAGAATAAATAAAAAAAACATCTCGAAGGTACTAAAAAAAGTATTCTCAATACTTTTTCGTTTATTTAATAATTGCAATAGTCTCTGTTAGACAACATACAGTTGATTTTTGTTTTAACGTCAACGGCCCAACAGAATTAAAATTTTAAATTTCAATATGAATAAAATGAAATTATGAATTATATTAATCCTTACCCAAATGAAATAAGTTCCTTTACAGGAATTTATTGTATTTGGATAATACAGATAATCCTTATGAGATAAGTTGTTATTTTAACTCCTCTTCTATGAAATCCTTTTAAATGAACTTTTAACAAAGGCATTTATACACCTCAATTTTAAAGTCAAAAGACACTTCAAAATCGACTTTTTCTTAAAGAAGATTTTAAAAGGATCTTAGGAACGGCCCTGAGCGCGTTTATACTAGTTTTAAAATATGAAAATAGTATTCATCAAAAGCTTAATGTACGTGCAACCATTCTGTGACTCCACCGCTGCATGCAACACGCCCTCGCGTCTCATTCCATCTTATTAATCTATCTATTCTATTAATTGTAATTAATGCGAGCAAAGCCGCGGACGGTAAGCTGGTAATTGATGAAGTAAAAGTAAATGTAGAAATGGAGGGGTTAATATTTCAGTGTTCAATGAGAATACGACGCTGGAACATTAATCCTTCCAGGGTTAAAGTGCGACTTGAAGACGTTGAAGACCGTACCAGGACTAACACACTAATAATTATCATTTGTACATTTCCTTTTATGTTATTACTTTTTACTATCTTACCGTCCGCGGCTTCGCTCGCATGGCGTTCGGTCTGTCACACGGCTTGTGATGTCCTCAGCGTCCTTCGACTCTAGCAACGATTATTTGCCTTTTAACTACTCACAGGCTAAGCATATAAAAGAGGATAACTTTTTCCTGATATCCGATTTAAAACCTATATTTTACTCAAAGTCAATCAGTAAAATTGCATTTAAAATCTGTTCAATAATTTCCGATATATGCGAAATGTAAAGACAAAAAGTAAAATCGTTATTGGCTCTTATATTACCTTTCCTTTATATCCCTTTTCCATTTTTCATTCTCCTTTAACATACAGGCACACCGGGTTCTACCGTTTCGTTACATATATATATAGTAAATGATCTAAAATGTTTGTACTAAGTTAGAAATTAATATGCCAATACAAATTCATGTGTCTCCGTTTTTAAACGATGCAAAAATAACTAATACATCTTTGAGACGCTTCGTTTACCTCACTATTCTTCTTTTCGATGTTAAAAAGACAAAATGTAGTATTACAGCGTAATACTATTGTAAATGGTACTACTGGTTTTATTATATACTGTTATTTTTATAAATTTCTATTTAGCACAGTTTCGTTACTTGAATTATTTTTATTTTAATAGGATCCAGCTGAAAAACGGCGCTGTGTCCCGGGCCGCAGTAATCGCGCTGAGCTGATTACTTTTTAGATCCTTTGTTTTTTTTTAGTATATAAATCATAAGACCAGAATAATTCTTAGATTTTCAATAATGTTTACAGTTGGTCAAAAAAATATCGCTTTTATTAACTTAGGTTATGCTAACTCGTTTTAGTTACTTTTATCGAACGAACAAAAGTTTATTACATTCTGATCATAAAAAATCATGTGTACATGATTGTATTCCATCAACAACGGTCAAGGACTTTGTATGCATGCCTCAGAGAGTCTTTACTCGAATCACTTTCTGAATTTCTGACAATTCTGAATGCGCTGCCTTTTCCTGGACGCACGCCACAAGTTTCATTTCAAAAATAAATACATCCGAATAAAAGGAACGCATATTGTTTCAACCAACAAAAGGGCAGTAACACAAGACGCGGCGCGCGCGCCGGCCGCGGCCCGCCTTCCGCACCAGAATCCGCCGACTATTTATTTATCTTTTGTTAGGTATTGTTACAGTTGTAACTGGATACTCTCTCCGCCCTTTGTGCGCCGTGAAGTTCACAAATTGACTCGACAGGGAAAAACAGCGGCCTAGTTGCTTATGAAGCCGATAAATAGAGATTTACTAAGATGAGAACTGTTTTCTTAACAGTACGTATGTAATATGCGGACAGGGAACGGAATGATGAGGAATGTAAGTGTGAATTGTCTTTATGCTTATTATCAATAAAATAAATATCAAATAATTGTATACAGTATTGCAATTTAGAGGAAACGAAAAAAAACCCAAGCGTTATGATGCACTCGATGATCTGACATATTTGAAAAGTGATTTTAAAAATCTGACAAACGAGGACTCGAGCATTCGCGTTATCAAATTTACATATTATAATATGGCTAGTTCTTATAGTCAAGGAATTTTGGTGCGCTCAAATCACAGCTCCTTAGTTTTTAAATATTTCTGATTTATGTCAAATCTGGAATGAGGAACTAATTGGTTTCTATATGGGCACTGAAATTCAGCTGGGTTTGAAAATATCTTTTGGAGAAAAATGCCTAAATATAAGCAAAATTGTCGCTTTCCTGTAGCGCGCTTTTACAAAACGCAAGCTTTCTCCCGACGTAATACGTAAAGTAAGTACATGAATCAAAAAGATTATATCTTATCAGAGTAATAATCGATAAAACTTTGCTAAAACGTAAAAAGAAGTTGCATGTCTCCCTAATTTTAGTCGATTTTTCATTCCTTTAATGTCAACTTAATAATAATTCTATTATTAAGTCAAGTATGTCCTGTAAATGAACAACCCAATTCAAAAATCTTCTCGCCGATGGAATTATCCTCGGGGGTCTTATTAAACACAATTGGATAATCAGCATACTTATGGATTCTTAGTGTCGTACCTAGTGCTTAAAGTTGAACTTTGATAAATCTGGTATGATAGAGAAACAGGAGCAAAACACATACAACACGAATTTTGTATCTTGACTGTGTGCGTGCGTGCGTGCATACGTGCGAACAGCGAGTGAAGTTGTTTGTCTGACAGGCCACTTACTTTAAGCGTTTATTCGTTACGAATAAATTGTGCGTTGAATTCAATCGAGCCAGTTTAATTTTAACTGCTGAGGGAGCGGTAGGTGATCATCACAAGCAAAGCGCTCGCTGCGAGTATCAATCGGAGAAGTTTTCAAAAGAGAAATCGGGATTGCAAAAATTCAAGATATTGAAGGTAGTTAGTAGTAAGTCATTAAATATGTAACAATTATTTTATAGTCGAATCATGGCTAGTCGAGCCCATGAAATCAATTTTTAAAGTCCTTTTCAAGCTGTCATTTATAATCTTTATAGCAAGTTCATATTTTTCTTGAAAATCGAGAATCATGAAGGCACAGTGTGACTCAGATTTTTTTTCTTGTAATTAAGTCATTCAGTAGACATTTTTTGAAGTGAAACTTCTTTTGAAACGGTGTAAATTAGATTTTATGAAACGAAATTGTGTAACGAAAAAGAGATAGCTATAAATGTATATAAAGGGTTTAGATTGTGAAAGAATGAGAGAGAATGCGTTTATATACAGTTTCCCTATCCTTCGTCTCCTCTTTATGCGATGGTTGTAGCGGTCTGCGTCCCACTACTCTACCGCCGTAGACGGGCCCGTACACGGATTTTGCGTACATGGAGACTAAACTCCATGCTGTATACTAGATTTTTAATCTACTCGAAATGTATACAAAGAGAGAGACAAATGTTGAAATCTATAGTACATATTTTCTGTTGCATCGCAGTGACTAAGGCGCACTTTCAAAAATTATTTTATATTGAATCGAACAATTCCTATCTTTAGTTAAAATGTTACTTTGAGTAATAAAAAAATTGTAGATCAATCACACTCTCTCTCTCTCTTTCTCTGTGTTTACCTCTTCCATAGTGTACTCGTCTCATTATCTTAAAAATCAACCAGAATACCATGTTTCACTTCTACTGTGTGTGTGCTAACACTCGATTTTTTTTTTTAGAAAAATATCAATTTACAGATACAACAACACTTCAAACAACGCTTCGCTTCTTCGTGTAACAATTTTATGGCTCTGTTCGTCCAATCCTTTGGGAAGAGCGTCAAAAGCCGCGGCGGCCCCAGTCGAGTTCGTATTAATTCGCCTCGAAGTTGATGATTGAACTGTTTCAAACTCCCATAAAACTCGCGACTCATTACGACCGGTGGAAAAATGTCGCATGTTCGCTCGCTGAGAGCGCGGGCCGGCGCGGGCGAATTTGTTTCTTACGGCGGAGGTTGTAAGGACGATTATTACTAGGTGTACATCCTTGACCGAGTCGTTATTATTAACAGTATTTTAAGAATACTAATGTAATTACATACGGATCCCTTTATTGTATCAAATATTGTTTGTTATTAGATACCAGGATGTAAAGTGATCTAGAATGGTACAATGAAACATTTCAGAACTTTTTTTATCGATTGAAAGTGCATGACCAGAGAGGTCTAATATTATAAAATATAGACCTTTCTAAAAACATGTTCTCATAAGCGATGCAAGGGACCATGGCCATGGGTCAAATGTAAGCTATCCATAACGCTTACAGTACAGATGTCGAGTTAGGTATAAGTGTGTATTCCATTTCGCAGTATCGCAGTTTCGCAAGAGTCATATGCAAGAATGGTTCTAAGCATTTAGCTGTCTCATAATATTCCTCAAAACGGACTACTTAAAATAAAAATAATTTTTTAATCGGACCTATGGCTCCCGAAATTAGCGCTTTCAGACTTACGAATAAAAGGAAATTCTTCAACTTTATAATAGCAACTAGCTGACCAGTCTGAACAATTTGCTCTTTATTTTGATAAACCCCCAAATTGTAATATAATGATGTGAAAATAAGTAAATGCAAATGTTAATTAATGTTAAGTGTTTTATTTTAGAAAATAGTTGTAAATATCAGTCTCCCTGTAAAAATTAGTTATCACTATATTATACTATATTTCAGTGTAAAACATTTAAAAAGTTAATATATTAGCTTTGCCATATGCAAATAATTATTTTTCTTATTATTGATTAAGATTTTCATTAAAATAATGTTACAAGTGATAATGGGATCATTGTTGTCTTTATGGTTGTATGAGTCGTTGACAAACATAACTGAATATAGAAACTAGTGAAAAGGCAACGTATAAATTCGAAGAGTAAACAAATAGATTTTGACCTTTACAGCGTCTGCCCTTATACTTAACTGGTGGTTATAGAAAACCTTACTTTCGTAGGGACTTGTTTTCTAATCGTTTGGAAAGTTATTGTTGGTTCAGACGGTTAAGTCTAACGCAGTTTTTAATCGGAACGAATGAGTTTACGAGTAGTGATCAACTCGTAACTGAGTTACTTAAAGCAGTTGTGGCTCGGTGGTAGAACACCTGCCTCACGGCTCGAAGGTCGTTATTTCGATCTCGAGCAAGTACCAATGAGATCTGTAAAGTTTTAAGTACTTTTAATTGTTTAAAATAAAAATTGCATTCGCTAACGGTGAAGGAAGACATCGCGAGGAAACCTGCACTTCGAGGATAGGTGTAAACTTTGCAGGTGTAAGTAACACCTCGAAGTGTTGCCACTAATTTAGGACAAGGGCGGCTCCGTGGTATGACACTCGACTTTCCGACCCGAAGTTCAATTCTTAACGTGTATCAATGAGTTTTCTGAACTTAAATACATTTATTTATACAACAATACCATTCGCTGAACAGATTCGAGAAGAGATATTTAGGTAATATAAAGGAGGAAATAAAAAATTATTGTTAAAAGAGATTTATGTGAAGTAAAATAATAAAGATTTCCACAGAAAATACTTTGAAACATATAGACATTATTATCTGATACGTGCAATAGTAATTTTACTATAGACAATAATTCTAGGTCATGTTGTAGTAATTTTAACACTAGAAATGCAAAATATAAGGTGACAATTATTACTGTGACGTAGCATTACTTCCAATGGATCGGACGACGAAGAAAAAAAGGATGAACAGGCGCCTAAAAAATACGAAAAATACGAAAAAAAGAAGTAAGAAAATAAATTTGTTTGTGTACATTTTCTTGAAATCATGTACATTTTGAAATCGAATGCTCTTTAGGGACATATATTTCACAACAATAATATTTGCATATGCTTTGATTTTCTTCTGTAACATTTGATAACTTTGGATGGTTTATACGGACGCATAGGAATTTCAATAACCTACATTCACGTAAGTCAGTTATGTTATTACAGTGGAATCTCAATAACTCGAATGTTAAGGGAAATGCAAAAAAATTCGAGTTAACGAGTTTTCGACTTAACAAGAACTTCGAGATACATATGACTGTGTCGACAAGGAACAAACATAACGTTCGCAGCTGTGTTACTTAGAAAGTTTCATGAATTTATTCATTCATTGCACGTGTATAAGACAAAAACAATAGATTAGAAGCCCCGAACCCGAACATTCGTTTTGGAATTTATTGCTATTATTTCGGGGAATTCCAAGTAAGACGTCATTATATTTTACCAACTATGACTTACGGAGTCTCCTTTTTGAAATTCGAGCTATAGAGTATAAATATGTATTATCAATACTTCGTAGAGAAACAACATTTTTTTCGAGTTACAAAGTCAAAATAATTCGAGATACCGCATATTTAGGGGCTCATCGGAAGGGAATGGCAATTTTTTTCGACTTACGAAGGATTTCGACTTAACAAGGTTATTAAGATTACACTGTATTAGCTTTTATTTAACGGTATACGTTTGTTTATGATTTGCAAACAATTTACTATGTAGAATTTTGCAGAATATTTTATGTACAAAATAATGCTAAAATAGTTTTCCAATCTTTTTCAAAATTTTCTAAATTCGACTCATTTCGGCCTACACGTTTGACTGTTACTCAGAAATGCCTGATTCTTTTGCTAGTTTCGGTTAGACACTTGTTAAAAACTGTTCGGCATGTAAAAAACGTATGCGCCACGAGCTTTGTTCTATGTTTTCTTTAAATTATTGTCAGTAACCACGTGCAGGTATTTGACAAAAATTGAGACATCGGTTTTTTCATTCAAATGGAAAATTCCATTCTCGCACAGCTACATTTGTTACAACATCTCCTCTATTTTTTGGCGTAATTTATTAATAAGTAATGATTTTGAATTTTCCATACATTTTGCGATCGTTTCTTTCTTTCGAGTCATGGGCTGTAATTTTTGTATTCTGAGACATATTTCGTTTAACATATTGAAAATTTCAGCTAAAACTGGTCCAACCGTATCCCCTAATTTTTAGTAATTATCAGTGGAACTTAAACATAAAACTGCAAACAACGTAGTCCTTTTGCTTGATTTGAACTGTCTCTATAGCAATTTTATTGAAATCACTCAAACTTTATTATAAGGGCGCTGGTTAATCTCAAAAAACACAACCACGGAACCATAAGACACTGTAACCACTTTTTTTACTAATTAGAATAATTTGTGTAAATTTCAGCGAAATTGGTTCAACTATATATATATTCTTAGTAGTACTCACCGAACCCTAAAAAATGTACCGAATCTTCTTTTAGTGACTTTCAGTTATATCTATTCAAAATTTTATTGACATCAGTTTAATAATAAAGATCGTCAATATTTTTTACGGAAGTTTAAAAATATATCAAAAAACCTATTGTTGGCATTCATTGTCTCCATACTAAATTTTATTATAATACGTTAAATTATAAGGGTTCTCAGTAATTCTCACGGAACCGTAAAAATGCATTGGATATCCTTTTAATGGCTTTCATTCACATGTATAGTATTTTTTATTATAATAGCCTTAATTAAAGGGTTCTTAGAAATTAGTACGGAACTTTTAAAATGTACCTAGTTTTCCTTTTAGTGTTTGTCAATTGTTAGTTGTTTGAAGAATCGTCAAACAGTAATATGCCCTCAGCATATTATTTAACTATATTGATAAATAAACGTAAAATTGTTGGGCGTCTGGATATAGAGTACCCTTGTGAAATATATTTTTTTAAGAATTTTTCTTAACCTAAAAGGGTGCGGCCTATTCATAAAGCCATTCCTTTCTAAAAATCCACCAGTTGTAGTAATCACGGACACGTGTGTATTTGTGTTTAATAGCACATAAACAGAAACTCTGAATGACAAGTAAAATTTTGGCGTATTATTTTAATTAAATCATAACTTTAGAATATATTGTGGTCTTGTGTATGAAATTTAAAAATAGCTTTGCGTGAAACTGAGTTTGTTTGACCGCAAATTAGCATTTGGGGCAAATTTTTCAATTTACTTAATACAACCGAACAACGCCATCTCTCGATACTTTAACATTTTGTAGTCGTTTCGAATCACCTTCACACGGATTCAATAATTTCTCACAGGCGGCGAGAACACAAAAAATCTCATTTATGCAATCTCTTGCCATATGAAGAGTTTTATTTATTTTTTTAATGACTATAAATGTCGTCAAACACCTCTGATTTATTCTTTAACTTATACGAGTATAGTTAAGATTTTGGAGTTAAATAAACGAAATACGCAAAGTGATGTAAAATCTACAGTGGGAAGCGCCGCACTCAAAGTTTCTCTATTAAACCAGGAAATCCGCAGAGAACCAGACTAACCGATACAGCTATAGGACCAATAAGTTGAAGTCACAATGGTCAGGCCACATCGCTCATAGAACAAATGACCGGAAGAAAGGTTCTGGAGGGGCGATCACGAATTAGACCAGGCGTGGGACGCCCTCCGCCAGACGGACCGATGATCTGGTAAAAGTCGCGAGCCGCCGTTGAACACCTCAGTTGGTTGGTTGAAATCTAACGTGAAGTTTCACGTGCAGCAGTGGATATCCAAAAAATGAGACCAATGAACGCAAAACACGAATGAAAAAAAACTTGTATTGTAACGTAAAGGTGTCAATATATTAAATTTGTTGCGTCCATGTGCAGTGGTTTAAACAGCGCGGGAATGTATGCCGTTTTGAATAAGAAGCCCTCCGCGTTTTCTAGTGTGAGTTGGAAGCTGCTAACGGCCGTTGGCGCCGCTACTGTGATAACGCCAGGGATCCACGACTTTACGCAAAACCACGGATTATTTCTATCTAGTTAAAAAGTTATCGGTCAATCAACTTATGGTCAGGATTTCAAATCGATCCCATAACTTTCGATTCGAAGACAACGCGTTGACCACTCGGCTACCGCTACCATTACACTCTAAAAAAATGTGTGTCAGCTCCGACGCACGACTGGAGTTTACTCCTTAAGTACGATTGTCTAAACATACGCAAAAAGAGTTTATTTAACTGTAAAATTTCGTTTTGACTAAAAATTTAAGAAAACCACGTGTTCATTTGATATTTCAGCATTATTATCTACACCAATTTCTTTCATAGTTTATATCAATTGCACTTCACCAAATATAATAATAATGCATATAAAAATTCACGATAATAATAGTAATTATTAATAATAATAGTAATAAATCAAATGTTAATAATAAATATTTACATTGTAAAAGAACACTTTAAAGCACAAACAAAACAGTGGTGACGATCCGTATTAGAATTGTATAACTGATACACTATATATATATATATCGTTTGTAAACGTTGAACAGTATACTTTTATAATATATATAGGTATACACACAATATATACGTCAGCTGCCTTGCTGCATTGGCTACACACAAATATACAGACAAGTGTACAAGTACACACATACACGCGATTGAAAAGTGAAAGGTGCGCCAATAAGTTGCGCACCAAAAACGTAACGCGGATTCATCAGTAGATTTTACTCCTCAAATTTTTCTCATACCGGGCGCCTTATATGAAAATCGATTCTTAAGGAGTAATCTCCAAAAATGGGTTGCTTCTAACATAATTGTGATCCCCGTGATTAAGTGTCTTGATTCCATACAAGCCTAACAAGATCTTAGTCATTTCAAATAAGATGATTTTGATTGATTATCATTATTCAATGGACTAGTCAACTGTATTGCTCTTAATGTTATTAGTTAACTAAAGCAATTTTGATATTATTCTGTATTAATATGAAAAAATGGCTATACCAACTAACTTATCTTAACAAATTCAATCAATACCTGGTCAGCATTAACAACAAAATTATTATAATAACTAATTCACTTTAATAAATTCAATTAAGAGCATGATCAGTATCAACATGGAAATGATTGTAGTAACTGATTCAGCATAAGAAACTCAATTTAGAACTTGTTACATTTGAACCATGTATTGTTTATTATGATCACTTGAATCAACTACGCAACTTGTTTAATACTAATCGATAATATTTAATGACAACAAGTGACTTTTGTTTAAATCCACTAACGGCTTTTCCCAGCATCTCCTTTTAAACTGACTTCTAACAAAAAGTGAATTTTAAAATTAGCTTTGCGTTCCACGTTGTCCCTTTAACAGTTATCAGGGCTGAAAAACCGCTATGAAGAAGACGCGGAACGCAAAACTAATTTAAATAGTGACTTTTTGTTAAAAGTCAGTTTAAAAGAAAACGATGGAAAAGACGCTAAGAAACACATTGTTCAATTGACTAAGGTCTGCATTGACAAATCACACTCAACTCCCAGAATGCCTGTAAGTTCGCATGCAATGGGTTATTCTGAAATCCAGTTCTGATCACCTATAACACGTGATTGATAGTTGACATGTTCCACAGTTGAGAGTGCACTGAAGTATGACATATTAATTAAAACAGCAACTCCAGTACTAACTCAAACGCGGTTTCAAAGTTGAGAACGATTTACCAATACAGGCATAAGATAATTTATTCACTTTGAAAATTAGTGCCAGCATGACGTTTTGCTCCACCCGCAACCAGCCTCAATCGTAGTTAGCACGGCCGTCGGTGCTATATTTTATCTAACAGCAATTATAGAAAACCAAAGTTGATGTTAAACTTATGAGAAGAAACATGAAGTAAAACTTATTTATGTTCAAATTATCACAACTTATAAATAATTCAGAGAACACCACATTTAAAAATCTAAATATTCGTAAAAAATTGAATCATAAATATAAATCTCATTATTAATTGACAAATTTTAGATAAAATAAAACCAAAATCAATTATAAGAAAATACTTGTTTATTAATTTTTAAACAGTACAGTGCAACATTACATATTTTTTTGCTATTGTTAGAATATTTGTGTTACAAGGTATCAGCGATATTATTGAATTGTAGATACTAACGACCTTCTGTGCTGTGTTTGGTTCGTTCTTTGGTTCCATAAACTTGTGACACATGTATACTTGCTCTTCAACATTAACACAAACCAATAATACCACAATTATCTCGTTCACTGATGCAAATACGTCTGACTTTTCGCAAGTAATACAAATATGCACTAATTGAATAACCAAAAGATTAGGTATAGAATAAACGGCACACAAACAACTATTCATGCAACTATTGACTAACAATCTACGCTAGATTTGTTCAGTTAGCTTCGCCTCCTGCCCACGCGCCGCCCTCTGAGGTGAGGTGGAAAGGGTAGTCACTTAATTAAATTGATAAATTGATTATTTACCTCAATTAATATGAAAATTGTTGTAAACCATACTATCAGTAGAATTTAACTTTTAATTTATAGTTCATCCAATAATATTAAGTATTAAAGGTGATCATTTTATCTTTGTTGTTTTAAAAATGATCAGTATTAGAGTAGTTGATGTAATTAACACGTATTAGGTAAATCAAATTTACATTATTAATTTAACAGTGAAAAGAATTAGAACTACTAATTTGTTTAATTATTTCAATTAATTTATTCTGAATTGATTTAATCTATATATGTGTATGAGTTAATTAAATAAGTCTGATCAAATTATGCAAGGAAACACGTAATGATGGAAACAAAGCATATACTTGTTAGAATTAATATAGTACCTACATTTCTAGTTCAATCACGAATGACCTAGTTCTCATAACTAGTCAGTTTTCATTGATGTGTATAATTTCACAGTTGTTTTGATTAATTTAATGCCAATTGAGAGAAAATCTCTCTTAGTTAGCTTTAATTTTTTACAGTGTACTACCGCCAGATCAAGCCACTTGTATAATAATAATATTTGGACTCCATTTCACAAACTCAATACGCAATGTGGCGATTCTCTATTAATTTTTGGTACATATATCAGGTTTTGTATAATTTTAGTTTCACTGAAAGGATTTTTTCTGCGAAAATTGTTATACCTTTTACGATTTTGTAAAATATTAATAATGTTTATAGAAATATTTTTTTTAATTAGTGAGTAGAACAGCTTTTGCGTGTATTTTTCGCTGGAGGCCTCCGCATGACCGATTAAGCCTATTATGTTTCTCGGCATCAAAGGTGTGCTGCTAATGATGACGAAATTTAAGCGAACTCTCTTATTACACAGTAATCATGTTTTCCGAGAATACTCAAACATATCGTCGTTCATGAAAGTGAATTTCAATTTTAAACACGAATAGTCTCGGATAAATAACTCGGATAACTGAATTATTGTATTTGCATGAAAAGGGACGTTATAAAAGAACGCAATTTACATGAAAAAAGGGAATGTTGGGACGTATTTAGAGAAATCTGAGGCGGGAGCCGGCGTTCGAGTGCCGAAACTTTGTTAATCTTAAAGAAATAAAAGAATTTGTTTCTCTCTCCGTCAGAAGTTCTATACAGCCGGCGATGGGCTTAGAATTCAGATTCTGTCCCTATAGACACCATACGAATATTTCTGTCCAATCCAAAACTAAAGGCAAGACCGTTCTGAATACCAGGTAGATTAGTCTACGACCTGCGTAACAGCTGGAGCTTCACGGTTGGTGTCTATTCAATAAGAAAAGCTTCGTAATCACTGGAACCTATCTTATTTAAGGAAGGACTAGAGTATTTATAAAAAGGTATTAATCTGATCAAATTTAAGGACTAGTATTCAGACGAAGAGTACTTACAACCTTAATAAACTTCGAGGTTTTCCTAACAGAGGGATTCATCGTCAAATGATTTAAATTTTTATTTAGCAGGTAACAGTTTAACATCTTAGTTATTATAACTCTTGACCGATTGATTCGTATCGATAGGTTTTCTTTTAGTTTTATCAAAATACGTCATGTTAGTTACCATATTACATACATCCGTGTAACGCAATAAAAGCACCAAGGGAGCAAAAATTCTAGGCTTTTCATATAACGTATGGGTGCCGCATAGATCGTCCATCAGATTCCATACCGTCCCGTATGGAATTTGTGTATTAATAATGATACTTATTGGGGTTATTAATTGTAAAAGATCCGTTTATGTAGTTAATGAGGAAATAAGCTAATTAATAACCCACATTTACATTATGATGGGATATTATTGTATTATAACATCACTTATCGTGTAACGTAATGATTAATGTCGCTATTAGATGGCGCATAAGTCGTAAACATGAACGCGCTATAGAGATGTCATTCTCATGGTCGCTAATGCAATAAATGATGAATCAACTTATATAGTGTCTTTACCTTAGAAATTGAAACCATATCACTATCTTTGATGCTATATGAAAATAGGGCTTTAAAAGCAATATTTCGAGAAATGTTGAACATATTCTAAAGTCAGAATTATAACTTATTACCATTTTGTAAGAGGAAATCCGTGTCCCGCAGTGGTTATCTTACTCGAAATAAGCGCTTGAATTAGGGATGAGCTAAAATTTAAATTCATTTATATATTATAGTAACATCGACAGATCAGAATATATGTAATATGTTGTATACGTTTCCTGTATTTCAGAAATTCGCTTACAAGAATGGTATAATATGATAAAAAACGTTTTTTTTTATTGTTGTTATATAATCCGTTCAAGACCAGATAAGGACTTATTGACTATCGGAACCGATTCGTTCGCTACTTGAAGCATTCGGTCAACTAATTTAACAGCGAATGCACTCAGGCATTTGGGTGCAAGCAATTTATAAGTTTAGTAAGATATGGTGGGATCTTATTTTGATTTATAACCATTAACATGTGTGCTATGAGACTTGTAATATCATGGATTTGATATCACGCTCCGTCTCGTCTGATGGCATGAAATTCGTATCGATCAGAAATCAGAATTCGTAATATGTAATACCCAATTTTGTTTCCGGGCTCCGTAAACGTTCGAAAATACATAGTCTTGTGAAGTCATTCATTCTTCTGTTACAATACATTCCGTTATCGTTCATCATCGTGAACCGGCATTGTCAAGTAGCCGAGTGCGGTGGCGTGGTCTAAGACTTCAAACGTCATGGTGTATGCTAGAATGGTACAATCTGAGTAATAGATTGTATAAATTTCCTTAGAATGCGAGTGACCACGATATTTATGCAAGGACATTTTACGTTTACGGGAGGATTCATAATTTAATAGATAAAAAGAGGAGAGATGTTTAGTTTTTATTGTTTGTGTGAGACCGTAAACTGAAAGTGCTTATTATGTATACACTAATTATTAAAAAGTAAAAAGAGGAATAAAAAAAAAAGGTTGAAAATTAATTTTGTTTTGCCATTATAAAGCTTAAAATAAATATGAAAATACCTTCGATATTCAATGCGTCTTTTATTAAAAAAAATAATGTACTGAAATTATTAGGATTTTTTTTTAGATTTTTGTAGTTCTGTCTGGAACCCTTACAATTGCCATATAAAATGTATTGAGATACTTCAAAAGAAGTTTATTACAATGATACATTATACATATCATACAAAAGATCCACAAATTGACTATGAAGAAGGTCTTAGTTCGCATAATATGATATCTATGAAAAACGCCGAATGTTGTATGACATGCCCTTACTTCACAAAATTCTAAATAAGAAAATAAGCTGTTCTCCTTTGCTGGTTAAAATGCCCTTTATCTCTCGTTGACGGGCGCTCAGGCGTCCCTGGCGTACAAACACAAAGATCTATATCTTTAAGTTACTGCGTTCTAAAAAAAAATGTATTCACAATCGGTATTTCCATCGCTCTCTTGAAACTTATAACAAACGACTTTCAAAAGTATTTAAAATATATTAAACAATTCTAACAATGAAAATTTATTAAGTTGGGTAAAATTGTTGACTAGAACCAGTTGGTTATTTGTGACCTTTTGTTTAAGCTAATTACTGTACTTTTATTGTTATAATTTTTATGTATAAGTTTTTTGTTTTCGCTTTCATTATAAAATCTGATTGTTATAAAGTTGTTTACTCATTCTTCGGCCCCGTAGATCTATTTTAGTGATTGTCTAAGTTTTAGTTAATTAAAAATTGAAAATGACTGTTGGCTATCAGGAAAAAAAAATCGGTTGTCTGTGAAGTCGATAAGTTGACGATAGTTGAACGTGACAACGTCATAAGAAAATACTGATGGAATGGTTTCATTTTTCAAAAGAAAATTTTCATTTTATTTGTTTGATAGATATTTTGTATGGATAAAGAGAAGGAGGTAAATAGAAATCACAATTGAATTGATCAAGTTACATTTATTTGTACGCATAAATACAATTATGTCAATTTTTATTTATTATATGATATAGGAGAAAAATGTTCCCTTTGGTGGCTGGCTGGTCCAACCTGTCATTCCAGACACGTTGTTATGATATGTGGAAGATTTAACATTTATGTTTTAAATTTTTGAAATCATAGCTACGCTCGATAAATATTTCGATCGAATAGTGAAGCAATTGATTTTTTACTAATCGTGAAATAGTTCTGTTAACTTATTGTTATAGTTTTGTCAATTATAGCATAACCTACAATCGCTGGACTAGCGGACCGATGCTATTTATTTTAATGATGAAAGCACGAATATTCAACAATATATCACTGAACATATATTTAATATCGAAAGAATCATTATCATTATCGCCGCAATTATCGTTGCTATAAACAATTGACACCACATTCACTTTTCACTGCACTTCATACTTGACGAAAACATGTAAATGTATTATTGTATAGCAGCTGTCCACGCGGACGCATCGCTTAATCAAGTAGGAGAGAGACAGATGTCGCACGCTGCCGAACGCGGAGGCCGATTGTGCCTCTCTGTCGCTCGTTCCGCGCTCTCGCTTGCACTTCAAGCCAAATGGAACGCCTCAGAGCGAGGTGACGCCGCATGAGTCATGTTTTTCGTGCGTGCAGCCGGCTCCATCGAATTATAAGACGTTGTCACGTCAAAAAGAAATGCTCTACTGACATAATTACATTTTAAAATGTGTTAAGTATGTTTTAATATTTATGTATTTGTATTTATATTACTACACATAAACGAATATATATGTATAATATATATAGCGAAATATTATCCGGATCTAAGTGGCACTTCAATCAAATAATAATCTGAGATGTATAAACTGCCAAAAGTAAAGCAATTACGTAATTTCTTAGGCTTTACGTGGTTAAAGACCAAGATTATTTTATTTGCGAGTATCGAGTACAGTACGTCATAATGTACACATTAAGGTAAAAAAAAATCCTCAAATTTAAAAAAAATATATAAATATAAAAATATTTTAAAAATAAGATTACGATTAAAGGAATACAATATCATATAATCCATCTGGTATCATTTATTCAAGCGATATTAATGGAATTTTATTACTTAGCACATGCTGTCTGTCCATCCTACTTGGAAGGGTTCAATTGTATGAACCGTAATAATCAGATAAAATTTTCATAGAATATATATTATTATGGCGGATACACTAAAATATAATAATAAATAAATGCAACTTAAAAAGATATTTCTCATAAAAACATGTTTTTAATTATCATTATTTTTTGCACTGTCATAAAAATACATACAAGAGTTAAACATGGTGTTATAAGAGTCTAAAGTAAGACATAACTAATGATAAATGGACCAATTGAGTAGACATCGCGCTGAGGATCCGTAACTGTATGGAAAAAATAGGCCAAGTGCAAGTCGGACTCGCGCACAGAGGGTTCCGTATACATCACAATATGTTTGTGTTAAATAATCAAAAGAAATTATTTCCATTAATTTATTAGCGGATTCTTGACACGAACCTCACTCACTTATTTATTGTTTTTTTTTCTAAAATTGTACTGCTTTTAGGATAGAACAGAAATAAGAGAAATAAACTGATACGCACTAAGTATGCACTCGCGTATTTGGCAAATGTCAGTTTATACTGGACATTGAGGCGAACCTAAACGAAGCAAGTTATAGACTTCTTATAGGCTTACTGTCAATAAGTAAATAATATGATCTACATTTGATCTATAAGTATAGAACCATTTTTTGTATTTTTTCAAGATTTGATGAGCAATTTATGATTATACAATTTTCATATAATTTCTTAAATATCTTTAAAAGTATCAAATTTAAAATTTTAAAGTAATTCCTTAGATTCAGAACTCTCGTAATAACTGTTTTCGTTTGACATGAAAATAGTATAATTAGCAAAACTTTTAATCTTTTAGTTAACCTCCCAGAAATGGCTCTTATATTTCAATTTCATTTATTCACGTTGCACGTCCGTTTTTGGGTCAAAAATGTGTATATACATGTCTGTGTGTGTGTGTGCCAATTGTCAACCTCATCGGTCCAGTAGATTCATAGGAAATTGGTAGTGATAGACGAACTACAAGCAGACCGACATACGAGTGACTCTATAAGAGTTCCGCTTTTTTCATTTCAAAATACCTTACGGTGCTAATAGAGGACGTTTATTCATTTTCAACTCTAAATGGATAGAAAATGGTTTTTCAAATATATGATTATATACGTTACATTTTTATACTGCCGATGCGGAATTGCACATCAGCATAATTCCACGAGTTTTTTAAAACTCAAAAGTTGTTCCGAATTCCTCATGATCCAATTCGTGTTTAACTTTCCCGAAACGGACACACCCGTAAAGGGACGCGGCTGTAAACATTGTTTTTAATTAAAAATTTCTTTAAAAAAAAGACCCAAAAGTAGCTCACAAAGGCTAGTTTATTAAACATAAAAAAAAAGCTCAGCGATCCCTCATCAGCAGTTCTTAATTAAAAAAAGAGACAAAACAATAGGACGGCAGAGGCTGAAATATTGTGGAAATTACAGCGACTCGGGCGCAAGAATTTATATCTGTTTTTTTTTTATTCGAGTGTACATTCCTGCTTTTTTGTTTGAACTTGTTAAAGTTTGCTCTAAATTAGGAAGATCGCCTGCAGGCTTGTTTTTCAACAGTTTCGTAAGACTTTCTTGGAGGAATTGTCTATAGAATTGAGACATGTTTTATCTTAATAATGTGATCGACAAATTATTAAAAATATATCAGTAGGATTTTTTTGCTGACAGTAAGTACCTTTGTCGGTTTTCGTATCGATAACTGAATAAAAAATTAAGCGGGTTTTTAATGAACACGTTTTAACGATTTCCTTCGTTGAAATCTGTTTTGATTTGATGTTCATAAATTTTTTATGCTTACTGTCGGAGTTGAAAAAACAACCGTTTTTTAGATCATTCCTTTGTATATCTGTCTGGATGGCGGAGTTGTTTTTATACCTAGCCATTTTAATTCATTCAGCCTAACATTCGCTTAATGAAGTTATTGATGAGCCTGATAAAGAATTAAGAAGCTCACTTTGTAAAGGGATTTATTTATTTTTTCGCTAAGTTACCGCAAAGCGTCGTTACCGCTCGATCTTTGAAGGTACTTGTCGAAAAAGAAATTGACGGATATTGATGATAAGCTCTGTATAATATTGAAGAAAAACTGTCGCAGCCCTGTAATATCGGATAGTTTCTTATAGTCTATTACAGAAGCTTACAGCATCGAAAGTACTTCCACACTAATATATTTCATAGTGGACGTAGGTTATATAAGTAGATAAGCTTATTAAGCTCATATACGATGCCGCCCTGCTCGTAAATAAGTTAGTTATAAACTGCTAAGATGTCACGCACACGGGAGACATATATAAGAACATAAGATACGAACAACTACTGAGAAAGGATAATATCAAAAATTAAAATTTCTCCATAGAGTCGTGTAATATCTAGAATTCCTAGACGAATTAAAAATTCTAGTTTCAGGTTACAGGTTGCCATTAATTATCATATAGTGTTACAATCTGTGGGGCATTGTGGAGTATGCTTGCAGTAATGGACAAATATATTAGCGTATCGCTTGTCCGAAAAGCAGGCAAACAAAAGCACGCGAGGGGGTTACAATCAATAAGGATCTGTCTTGACTTGGCTGATAGTCCTCAGGCGCCGAGCATTCAGGACGATATCTCCGTGTAAAAAAAGGGTATCACCGTGTAAGTTGTAAAAGAACATTAGAAAATTGAATCATGTTTGTTTTTTTTAAGTTTATTGAATTCAAGTATGATTTTGTAACGTCAAACTGTAATCCGTCTAATGCTGCATACAATTTGCGGGTCCCTATTGCTTCACCCCGAAATCTCAGTTTTCAGTGATTTGACAAGCATTCCAGATTGCGGTGCTCTCATAGAAATAGTAAGGAATTGTGCACGGAGTAGGTAGACTCGACTGAACCGAGCTAACTCGACAAAATGATTCTGCAGTTGGTTCTGTACTGTATCATATCGATAAGTAAGAAATGATTTTATGCACACTAGCCGTTATTCGCTTGCTTCATTGGGTGTTACCAGTTATGAAGGAAACTAAAAAAAAAATGAAAGACGTGTGGAATAAAAAAAAATGCTTATAAATTCCGCTTGGAATGGTCAAATTTTTATACCAATAAATTCATTAGTTTTAACTGATTTCCGGACAATTCAAAATATTTTCATTTTATAAACCTGAGCAAATTTTAGCAAAATTTAATACCTGAGCAAACGAGATTGCGCGGGGGCATATGAGTAACTTCACTCGGGAAAAGTTGTTCATTTCCAACATTAATACAAAAATTTTTACGTATTTTATTTATCTGATGTCATCTACAGGTTATATAGTGTAGTTACATTTTTGTTGACAACCAAAAGCATAGCAATAAAGCGATCACCTCAAAATCTTACGGGAAGGAATTAAATAACAACGTTTAGATTTTTTTGTGTGAATTCAATATTTTTTCGAGCGAAGGCGCCCGTATAGACAAACTTATAAAGTGGACCTACATCAGAATAAAAAGTTCGCTAGAGCAGTCCGCGTATTATTTACTGCTCTGGCTTAATAATATAGGATGTATGTACAAAACTCGATTTCTGTAAAAGTCATAACATTTTTTGCAAATCCTTATATCACGTAAGCGTTCCTAACACTGAAAAAATATAAACCCCATCGATTTACAGAGAAAAATGTTATACAAATAAAAATTCTTTTTTACACCATTTTCCTCAACAATAAACATAATTATAGGTATACATTTGTAGGTCCCTGTTTAAACTTCGTTTAATTCAAATGTTGCAAATCAGTCACGATCCGCTTCCATTTGACAACGCCGTAACAACTACGTTATCTTTATCACATATGACCATCCAACTTTTAGGACATACCCTGTCGCGTTCTTCCTATTTCAAAAAGGACCTGGACCTTAAGCCTCCCATGAGGGCGAGCCAGGCGCTGCCGGTGTTCGCAGTCACCGGTGGGATAACAACGTCTGGGACAGACTTTTAACGTCTTTTCAGAGGTGCGGAGCGATTTGACCGCTTTCAGAATGGAACCCGGTAGTGTGTGGTTTGTAGATAACGCTGTTACCACTGTGCCACCCTTGCTCTGTATTAATAACACGTATTGCATTACATGATTACGTAGTCTTATTAGGCGGCGCAATTTTTTCATCTTCAAACCAGCAAAGTACCTCGGCCCGACCTTCGACATTTAAAGTAATCAGAATTGAATAGCTCCTTCCGACGACACTCTTGACCGGTTAACAGCAGCGAGTTCGAGATTTGTCGCACATTGAACTATGTCAGCTGCTAGTTGATACACCTCGATTTTCACGGTGTTTTCTGATACTTGTCAGACGAACAGAAGCGTTGAGCTAAGATGCCGCTTTATTATGTTCGAATATTAAGAAAATATCTCGAACATATCTTACTAAGTAGAGGCATATGTTAAATTCGAAGCGATATTATGTAAGAGCTTAACAATGAGTTTTTCTCTGCAGGGATAACACAAAGGTTAAATTGGAAAACAGTTGGAAAGTGTTACTGCACGAATACATCTCAGTAGATTTTTCAAAAATGGATATAAAGGTTTCCCATGTAATAAAAAAGTATCCATAAGAACCTGTAAACGTAAATAAAATTTGAACAGGGACAAAATATTAATTAATATTACGTATATTTTCATCAAAATTATAAATAATTATTTCCATATTTCGTGAGTTCAGATTCATAATAACTAGAATAAAACTATTACTGAAAATTTAGGCTTATTCAGTGAATATCAAACGAATTTCAAGCCATTTATTTTTTTCGTCATTGAAGCAATTGAAATTTAATAAATTAAAATGAGAACTTCTCATTCTTAGGTTAAGTAGAACTTTAATAAGGTTTCTAAGTGCTGGGCAACTGCTAAATTATAATTCTTGAAATTTCAAAGGGCGTCAGATTTGAGTATTTGTGTATTTAACATAATTTACACCCTTCTTTACATATATTATACATTTTTATATTTACTTAATACACCAACGGATCGTAATAAATAATATTATTATACATTTTGAAAGTAAATCACACCAGTAATATATTGTATGTCAAAACTTAATTGGATGAACCCAAGTGGCCAGAAATTTATATATGGTATTATATATATAAGTACATAAAATACCATATTGTATGTAGTAGATATTAAATGACATCAAAACTGATATTATCATTTTTTTTATACGTTTTGAACCAATAAATTAAAAACAAAATCTATCAACCTCTACTTGCTTTTATACTACATCGAAAACAGTGAACCCTATTGAAAGCGATCAAGTTGATATCAAAATATTAGTAATAAAAAAAGTGTTTCCAGCAACTTAGAGTTGACCGTGATTGATTCAAGTTTCTATTTTCGATGCCAAAATCATATCATATTAAACATGGATCGATACGTCTACATACATTTCGCAGATAGAAAAGTTCGAAATAATCGTTACGGGGTTGGCCTGCAACATAATATTTTATTCTTGGACTTGTAGATCAATATTTGCAAGAAAGAAATAAGAAGCAATCGAATCTGTCCAATGGAAGCAGTCGAGTTTGTTTTGTATACGTACGGACAGAAAGCTTGTAACGGATTACAGAACATATTTACACAAGTGTACAAAGCGACATAATTTATTTCCAGCCCTGCTGTAACCGGCAACGAGCCGATAGGGCCCTGCGGGTGACGTCTTCCCTAAAGGTTATTAATATTTTCTCCTCTTTTCTAGAGGAAACAATAAGCGGCCGCTCCGTTCACGTGTGAGGCGACGTGCGCACACGCCTCCCACGACATATTAACATGTGTGACAATACGGCTCGGGCCGCGGCCGGAATATGGAATGATACGTCCTCCGTGTTCGCTTGTGTAATAATCATTTGTTCATAGCCCGACGAATTGGAACCGTACTTGTTGCCTTATCGATCTCGTGGTTTTTAGTCGCTATCGTAAAGGTCGACCCCGAATCGAGTAGATACGACAGTTACGCGACATCGCGTGATTGGGGAGATGTTTAGCGGAGAAAAAAAATATTGAACAAAAATGGGAAAGTTTTAGAAAATGTTTAGAAAAGTTGAAACAAGAAAAAAAGGATGGTAGAGCCACGTCGTTAGCAACTTAGCCGCAGCTAGAAAATTGGTCGGTTTGACAAGTGAGATACCGCACTCTCACAGAATATATATACATGAGGTAACAGTTTTCGCCGTTGCATTTAGCCCGGTGAGCAAGAGTGTCGGTGGCTTACTTCCCCTTCCTCACCCCTGTCCACCACCATCGGATATCTTATTCCTAACCAACAGACTAGCAACGCGGCTCCTCTGGGCTGCGTGTGTCCATGGGCGGCGGTGACCATCTACTCTCTGGTAGATCGCAAGCTCGTTTTACCCTCAAAAATGCTATAAAATACACGAAAAATTTGTTGTGGCTGTAGAAATAAGCACACCAGGACAAGCCTATAACTAATTTATGGTAGATTGATTGCATATAAACATTACTTTGTATAGCGTGACCATTGTTCCTTTTAACGCTTGTCATTATGTGACGATTACTTATGTCTTAAAATTTATTATTTGAGGAAAATACGATAGTTAACAAAACGATTTATATCACGCAACACTAATAGGGAAATACCTACATGTAAGAATACTACATTGAAGTGTCAGCATTTAAAAATATTTAGAAAGACATTTGCGTCGAAACAACTCACGTACAGAGATAAATATTTAAGATTAATTAAATAAATAAAACATGTTTACAAGGCATTCTCTATGATATTTTATACCAAAAAGTACACGTACGTTCAGACTTCGAACCATATGTTCTAGAGCTTCTATTCCATATAATTAATTGGTTAGCATATTTTTACGAAATGGCCCATTAGGTGTTCGAGGATTGACATCAAATAAAGGGAAAAAACGCAGAAAAGTAGAGGGTGCATGTTTAGCAACACAGAAATACAATAATTCATCACGTTACCGATTTAGCGCTTCAACTCCTATATATATCTCAACTAGCCGTTTCGAAAATTTTCCAAGTCATGAAAAAAAGGTGTGACAGAAACAAACAATAGTTATTGCATTACGAAATACTCCAACTCCAAAATAAATGATTAAAATTTAAACACGCGTTGATGAAGGCGACAAAGGAAAAATACTAGAACTATTTTTCAATATTTTTGGTCCTATTTATTACATACTTTTAAGCTGACATCATACAGATAATTACTAAATAATTAAAGAAACCCAGTATTTAAAAAGCTGTATCGACTTCAGTAATAATTTGAATCCAATTATATTCATTTTTAATGAATATAATATACACTAAATGACATTAATGAACATACTTCAAGTAGATTAAGCCCTAATTATAATTATGAAACGCTTCGTCTTTTCTTCTAGGAATTTTATTCATTACGAAGTTGGTACCCCTCAACAGTAAGGCCGACTTAAGTAACCACTGATATAATAAATAATAAAGCATCAGTTTATAATATAAATATTTGTCATATCGAAACAAAAACATGATAAATATTCTAAACTTAGACATATATGAGCGAAATACCACTGACTAACTTATTATGAGATCTCTGAAACTGTAGGTCCGATCGATTTGAACTTTGGTATAGTTACTCTTTTCGGGAAGTAGACACTCAATAAAAACGGATTTGACGCAAATCCTATCCAAAAAAATCATCATTTTAAGAGATCTCCTAAAACCTTAGATTCGATTGACTTGAAATTTAGCATAGTTACACTTGTCGGAACATAGACGCTCACAGGGATCGGATTTTATGAAAATCCTATCCAAAATAATCATCATTTTAAGGGATGTCCGAAACCATAGAGCCGATCGACTTGAAATTTAGCATAGTTATTCTTGTTGGGACGTAAACGCTCACAGAAGACGGATTTTATACTAATCCTATCCAAAAAAATCATCATTTTAAGGGATGTCCGAAACCATAGAGCCGATCGACTTGAAATTTAGCATAGTTATCCAAAAAAAATCATCATCTTAAGAGATGTCCGAAACCATAGAGCCGATCGACTTGAAATTTAGCATAGTTATTCTTGTTGGGACGTAAACGCTCACAGAAGACGGATTTTATACTAATCCTATCCAAAAAATTATCATTTTAAGGATGTCCGAAACCATAGAGCCGATCGACTTGAAATTTAGCATAGTTATCCAAAAAAAATCATCATCTTAAGAGATGTCCGAAACCATAGAGCCGATCGACTTGAAATTTAGCATAGTTATTCTTGTTGGGACGTAAACGCTCACAGAAGACGGATTTTATACTAATCCTATCCAAAAAAATCATCATTTTAAGAGATGGCCGAAACCATAGAGCCGATCGACTTGAAATTTAGCATAGTTATTCTTGTTGGGACGTAAACGCTTACAAAAGACGGATTTTATACTAATCCTATCCAAAAAATTATCATTTTAAGGGATGTCCGAAACCATAGAGCCGATCGACTTGAAATTTAGCATAGTTATCCAAAAAATCATCATCTTAAGAGATGTCCGAAACCATAGAGCCGATCGACTTGAAATTTAGCATAGTTATTCTTGTTGGGACGTAAACGCTCACAGAAGACGGATTTTATACTAATCCTATCCAAAAAAATCATCATTTTAAGAGATGGCCGAAACCATAGAGCCGATCGACTTGAAATTTAGCATAGTTATTCTTGTTGGGACGTAAACGCTCACAGAAGACGGATTTTATACTAATCCTATCCAAAAAAATCATCATTTTAAGAGATGGCCGAAACCATAGAGCCGACTTGAAATTTGGCAGTTATTTTGTCGGGACGCAGACACTCACAGAGGATGGGTTTTACGCAAATCCTGTTCAAATTTTTTGTCATTTTATATCTATGCGGGCGGAGTCGCAGGAAAAGCTAGTGCAGTATATACACGCAGATGAAGGGTATTTTTTATCATTGTTATTACATTCGTTCCTGGAATTCACGCAATATATAAATAAAAACACAGGAGGGCATCGTGACACATCGCCGCGAGCGTGCCGCGCGCTAACCACCAATTAGACGAATTAAAATCCCATCTCATGTTTTAAATGCTTGTGTAACATGTGCCTCGACGGATATATACTAAACTTTCATTAAACTGATGAAATCCTCAAAGTGTGTATTTAAATCATTGTACGATAATTTTAATTTCATAATTGTTAATATTATTTTATGAAACATAATTTTCAAAGTTGTAATGGAATGATAAATCAGAAAATTTTTCAGACACTGATTTAATTTGAAAGTATTTGTAATCATAGTAGAAATGAAATTTTAAGGACGAATAGCATGAAAAATCATACCAATACTTTGTTTTACGAAAATCACAATCTAAATTATCATTTAAAATAAACGTTATAGCTTTGAGCTAGAATTTTTTTCATAAACATTCCTCCGGAAGCGCCATTATTCCGAATTTTAACAAACACTTCAAGAATAATTACTTTTGTCAAAATGACAGAGAAACGATTCCAACAGTTCAATGTTTTGTATTCTTACACTGATCTCGAATAATTTTATTGAGCTTATAATGAGTTATGAAAAAAACGTATATTTACGAGTCTTCGAGCGGTAGCTTCAGCAAACTTGGTATTTGTGTCTCAAGTCCTTCGCTAGTCCCCATAGGTGATGGCCAGTTCGGTCACAAGCTTCCCGAAAGTTCTAGACTAAACTCTCGAAATTGGTTTTAAGACCAAGTTTAATAAGTTGCGGACATTATTAGGACTAAGAGCTTTACCTCTTGCATTCTGCAGGCGAGAAGGGCTTAAGAAAGTTAGTTCCCTTGTGAAGCTCACATTATCTAAGTTAGTAAAATACCTTAAGCGTTAATACGCAATATATAAGAGTTTTAATTACACTGGGCATAATTGAATGGAAAGTCGAATTGACGTAATTATTTTTCTGGTGAATATGTTAATAAGTTTAAGTGTTATTTTAAACAGATTCCATAATTTTATGTAATCATCCCTATTGAACTTTGGAGTTCAGATAAGTTTATTTATTTACATTGAAAAAATATAAATAAATGTTTTTCATAACATTTTTCGGAGAAGTACGCTTTCGAATTCATCGGTTTGAAAATTGAATGCCAAATTCATTGAGTAAGCGAGTTAATTATTTACGTTATTCTCTCTTGTTAGCGCTCATAACTCTTAAATTCATATAAAATTATATTTCTATTATCATATTCTCTTAACATGCTTCCATGTGCAGTATGTTTCTACTACTACTAGCACCATCACAAAATTAAACAGCTCGAGACTTTTGAACTCCACTTTAGAAATCGGTTGAATTGTCGGAAAAACGCTTAGAAATCGATTTACATAGATTCGATGAAACCTAATATTAATAATGAAAATTGTAATTTTTCTAGTCTTATCTATTTCTAGTTGAATTATCATTGAAGACACTGCTTTATAAAGAAAAATTATCACTACTCAGACACTAAAATGAATAAAGAGAAACACGAGATCACAAAATAATTCAAAAGCGGAGTTTAATAATATATTAAGTGAGGCTTAAGTAGTGTCTAAGAAAATAGTAAAAATATGTACAAGTTAATTTTTTCATTTAATTCAAGCGTCCTAATAATTATCCAATGTTGAGATTAAAAAAAAAAAAGATTTTGTTATGATAGAGTTGGAAACTAATTATCTGTATATCAGTTGTGTGCCTGGCTATGGCTAACTGTAGTAAATAGCAGAAGTAATTTTCACAGAATACGTCTTATTATGACAAATAATTACAGCAAACATTTCAACAAAAACTGAGAAAATAAAAAAGGTGCAAAATTAAAAGGGGCGTCAATATAAAAAAAAAAAAAACGTTTTTCAATGTTTTGTTTTGCACAATAGTAACAACTGTATTACGTATAAATATTAAAAGTGTGATTATAGATAATACGCTAAAGCAAAACCATGCATAACGAAAGCGGTCAAGCGTGTGTTCGGTTTGCGCTAGGAGTCTCGAACCGAGTGAAAGTAAACCCAATTGTGCCGTAATTACATACATAGTTGCATGAAAACAGAAGATGCACAATCGCTTACCATTTCAACGTCGAAAAATGGCTGAAAGTGTATATGATGTCTCTGTCTTACATTTTGCAATACCATTCTGAAGTTCCAAAGAAAAACAATGGAACGAACATTTTTATTATCTGATATTTCAACCGAAACGTCATAGCATAAAGTTCGTTTTTATATACAAAGAGAACAAATAACGATCATTTTGTTACTGGAAGACATGACGTCAGTGGAGTGGTTTTCAACTTTTTTTAAGTCATTTTAATTTTTTATTGGTTGAATGTAAGAAGATAATTATAGGACATTTTTCTGCGAAATAACGCATAATGTAGTAATCATAAGGGATTAAAGTTAATGTGAAGCTTTATTTTGTAATGTGGGTAAAAATATACATGAAAGAACTTGATAATTACTAAGGTGTATGTAGTACTACAACACTTTCTTATTATTCACATAATAAAATAAAGTGACAATTCATTAAACATTAACATATTTTTGACGAATATAATAATTTGTTAGTAAATAAATTGTAAAAGAATAAACATTACTTTTCGGGATAGGTTTAATACAACGTATGATATTCCTTTAGATGTAACTTTAAGATTCGTATAAAAAAAAATATTAAATAAACGGAACTAAACAAGGTGACTCTATTGGTACTTACAAGAATAGAGTTTCTATTGTTAAGCGACCGAATAATGTGACAACACAAGAAATACGAGACCAGTGTTATTTAGGTGTATTTCTTTTAAATCGATTTATATCTCACATTCTGATGCCGCTTTATTAAATGAAGAAATTCAAAATTCTATATCAAATACTGGTCAAATATAATGTATATTTGACCACCTATTATAAATCAACTAAATTTTGCTTATCAAAAATAAGAAATGCCATCTTTTTTCTCAGATTTTGAAGTGTTACTTTTGCATTTTGTTTTTGAGAAAACCTCAACGTCATAATGGAAGATGCGACAAACCCACACTGAATGCAATGAGTGCTAAACATTCTGTTTTAGCACTCACTTACCGCGTTCGTTTTTGAGTGCGGGACTGCGCGTCTTCTCTTTTTTATAAATCAAAGATTCATAACAATGACATTTTTCGCCCTCGCAAAACCTTTGAGTTGCGAATCTACTCCCACTCGTTATTTTTATGAAGGGCTGATAGATAAATACATTCCTGATATCAGTCAGGGATAATTGTCATTAAAGTTTGATCATTACTGTTATATTAATGATTATTATAATGATCAAGTGTTATACGGAAATATATAAAAATCGCATGAGTGCACATTATCCGGGGCCAATAAGGCGGACGAACGTCATTCATTTTTTTTAATTATCAAGGGGCAATCGAGAGCGCGACCCATCGGAGAGTAGGTGGTATTTGCTGCCCAAGATACTTGCAACTCCTGAGTAGTCACCAATGCGTTGTTGTCCTCTTGGGTAAGAATAGGATGTCTGACGGAGTAGGGAATGAGTTGATAAAGAGGGTAGGGAGCGGATGGAGGGAGGTTGCAGGGTGATGGAGAGGGAAGTAGGTCAGGGGGAAATCGAATGCTTTCTTTGTTAATTTTTTCAATATTTTAAGTTTTACAGTGCACCATACAATTTACAATTATTTTAAATTATTCTCCTCAAAGCTGCGAGGGAAGAACAAAGTTTAATACAATAAGGGGAACATTGATTTCTTCTCCTTCATTCTGCAATCCGTATCAGATCTAAATCATGAGTCTACCCTACTACGTACCATCAATCGAAAATCGACTTTAATTTAAAAAAAAAACAAAGTTCAATTTATTTACGTATATTATTTGAACAAAAAAAAAACGAATTTGGACTTACTTTATCAGGTTGTAAGTAACTTTGAAACCATCGTTCATATTTATATCTTCTTATCAATATTAAGTATTGTTATTAGTATATTTCAATATTATTCGATATATTTTTGTTCCTTTTAAATTTTGTTTTAGTCGTTTTTTCCGTTTTACAATACCGAGAAAAAAAATTATTAGATCGAATACAGCACTCATCAATCTTTCATTATCGACATAAGTACAGTAAAAAGTAATAACGCACAAATTAAGTAAAATTGAAAGAATTTGTAAATCGCAAAATGTTTATTTTAAATAATTAAAAAAAAACAGCCAGGCTCAGTTGAGTATCAACATGACTACGAATGTACTTACGTTGAAATTACAAGGTCAGTTGACATCAACGACAGAATTTGCGAAATTAATTACCTTCCATTTATTAAAAGCTGACATTTAATCGTTTACGTATCGCCGGTATCTTTGAGCACGAACTAGAGAAATGTGACCATATTCTTAGAACCAATATTATTTGCCAAAAACTGTCATATAAAGACTTTTATAACTAATAGACATCGTGTCTTAGAACTTCGTCCGGATAAAATTTCAGAGGTGACTTTAAATTGTTTCAAGAAAACACTATTTTAATTGCATTCGTAAATTACGTTCACAACATATTTTTGTAGGGCACATTTCCAAAATTCTACTCAGAAAGAAACTACTTGTAACTAAACCGAAACTATAGCGACCGTCGTCATCACTGTGTGGTCTTCTTCATGCTTATAGAGAGGCGCAGGTTTGAGACGAGGACTTATTGGCTGCCTCATGCTTGGGAACATTTAGCAAGCTACGATGGATCTTAGAAGTTAGGTGGGCTGAGGTTAAAGCGTATGATTAAAGGTCTGATCGAGTGTAACGAGAGCGCTAAGTCAATCCATACTGAGCAGCAGGAATTTAAGATTTTACGTGGGGGAGATCATTCGCTTGGAGACCACTTGAGTTGCGGTGCAATGTTTTGGAGGAATAGATAAGGGCCCCGATCGACGAGGTCAAAAATCCGACGGGTGATTCTTTGAATGAACTCCTCCACAGATTCTACGCGGAAGTCGCAAGCAATCATATCGTTCCGGATGTATTGCATTGCTCTCTTCTTGATCGTTACAGAACGATGTTCTACTGGGACTGTCATAGGATTCTGCGACGTTGAACTATGGAACACAGCGCGTACGGCGTCGGTTTGACATAGCTTAGCTGGAATCGGATGTAGGCCTTGTATAGGGCGAGCTTGGCTCGGAGCGGCAGTTTGGATCGTAACACTAGACACAGCATTCCCTTCGCGGTTTTACTTGGGTAGATAATGTGTTCCAATTGAACGGTCACGTGTAGCAAAGGGTCAATATAAACGTCCAGGTACCTTATTCAGGTTTACCACTCCACCTCTTGTCCTTGGACCTAAGTTGAGGAGGCATCGTACGTTGTAGGCCAGACAGTATGGTGGTTGTCTTCTTCACGTTGACGACGACACGCCAGTTGTCCAACCAATGCGGTAGTAGGTCGATGATTCTCTGAGGTCGGCCCTCCGAGACGACGCTAATTAGCTAGAGGGTCGTACTGCTGATTCAGAATCAGATCGTTCTGAATGAGACCCAGGTAAGGAACTAAGTAGACGAAAAAGAAAATATTTTACAAAATTGTTTATCTTTTAGGACTCGGATCCAGAACCGTCGCGTTCAGAGAAACCGCTTTACCCTTATAAAACGTACAAATCATAATTTAGCATGTAATAAGCTGCGTCTGCGAAATTGAATTTAAAACTTTTTCTCGTAAAGCGCATGTTGTTAATTTATTTCTTCTACTTTTCAGTTAGCGTAACGTTCATGTATAATTTTGCATTGCCAGAAGTAATTAATGGCGTCGAAAATTTATATGACAGATTTCAATACAATTTAATAATCAAGTTATATAATTTGTACTGACTTTTTCCAATTATAATGAATTACTTGTGCACCATTATAATAATTATATACAAAAAAATAAATCGGCCCAGCTCTTACATTTTCGTGAAATATCGGCTAACTATGAATCGTTTTTATGTAGTTAGTGTACTGTGGCATGTTTCCAAATGAATGAAATAGTAATTGCATTATCAATTTATTTTGATATACTTTATATCAAAGTGGCCTATGTTCAAATGTGTGCTAATCGACAAAATGCATAAAAGTAAACAAAGTTATCTTATTAGAAGACACTATAACAAATACATTTAATTTTGAATCCCAAAACGATTGCTTTATAATTCAAAAATTGTTAATGGCAAAAATGGCATCTCTCCCATAAATAAACATTCGTCCCAAGTGAGCAGACATTTGACATCACGTCTTTTAAAGCTTTATTACTACATAACTAAATATGTGGCAGGCGAGCGACTGTCTCAGAGTTGTTATTTGGACGGGATCACTATCGTACTTTACCTGTTATCTTCCGCATACGTAATTACTTCTCTCCTTTACCATTTGAGCAGCCATCTTGTGTCGATTTGTTGCTTTTTTTTTGTTTTTATTTAATTTTGTTGTTATTCTTTAGATATTGTTATTTGCTTTTGTACTACTTTTTGTTATTAATTGTGAAAATATATCAAACACGAAAACACAGAGAATGAGATGGTGTTTGTTTTGTGGTGCTAGCACATGCAGCGTTTCTTGACTTATGCGATTGTACGATTTATTTGGTCATTTTATATTAATGACCATATCTGCCATCATTATGTTCTATATGTTGTACTATATAGTGTGACCGTATATGTTTTTGGAACAGTTCCAAAAATATCTCTGATTTTATATACGTAATACAGTTTGAGAAATGGCAATAAATTCATGCTAAATTAAAATACGAAAGTGACTCTATCAATTTATCTATTACTTTTTGAATGGCAACCCGCTAAATTGAGTTTAATGACTTTTAGTATAACTTGAACCCTACGGGAAAATGCTAAACTGTTACCAGGACTGCTATTTATGTATCCGGAACTGGCTACATACAGAACAACATTTAAAAAGTAATAACAAAAAAATGGAACTCCTTGGTTTTAAAATACAGTTTGTTTCATGTAACTCATCAATTGTTTTACCATTGTGGCATCAAGTGCGAATCAAATCAAATCAATCAATCAACAAGTGCGAAGAATAAACGTGGTCAACGTTTTAAAGCCGTGAAGAGGCCGTTGATGCGTTCAAAATGCACGTTTTGGAGGTACCTCAATCAGAATGGAAAAAGTGCAATATAAATTGGTTTCATCGTATCCAAAAGTACATTGATTATTATGACGAATATTTTGAAAAGCAATAAAACCGTATCAAATGACAGATGTTTGTTTCTTTTTGACATTTCGGACACATTAATAACAGCCCTCGATTATAGAGAAAGCCAGGAAAAGTGTTATAAGTCTATGGGGCAGGTATAGGAAAAAAACCATTTAAATAGATCGGGAAAGTCAACGACTTCCGTATTTGTGTAAAATGGAATTCTCCGCGAACCTAATCGCGGGCTACAACTAGTTGATAAATGGTTCATAGGTTCATAAGTATGGTTCACGTCGGGAGCCAGACGTCTAGAGACACTTTCATTTCACAGCCGCCTTTTTGAACGATATATCATTCGAGCGGGGATTTAATGTGAAAAAAATATTCATCTGTTTCTCGTTAAATAAAGAAACTTAGAACTTACATTACACAACATTTTTTTTATACTGCTTCGTTTTACATATTATAATGAATAAAGTATCCATCGTAAATAAAAAATAAATATTTCTATTTTATTTTGTTAATTAGTTTTGATACAAAAATATCTAAATTAGAAATCAAAGAGACTTTAAAAATTACAATTAAGAAATTCCTATGTTTATAAATTGGCCAATCGTTCCGCATTACTCATGATCGACTACCGGACCGAAGCCGAGTGATTGAAGTTATTGTATTTTTACAAAAGTTATTTAAATATTTACTTTGAATTTGTTTTTCATATGTATTAAAATTTACCCCAGTACAAGTTTCAAGGCAATAGCTCGTTTTTGTTTTAATTTTATAAGTATTAATATTATAAAGTTCCTTGTACTGTATAATATATGTATATGTATTGCTATATCCTGAATTTATTATTATTCCGTCGTAAGTCTGATATCCGATCTACGATCTTAAAATGCTTTAATTGAATTCCCTAAAACGGCCTTCGTTGTTTTGAAACTCGTTATATTACCCTTTAAATTCTTCTCTTACGTAGCATTCAAGTGGCGAAATATGATAAAGTAGACATGGCACGATTTAAAGAACTGGTAGCATTAATTTATGTCGTACTATACTCAAAACTTTGTCGTAAATACTACCCGTTATTCTTCCGCTTCGTGGGAAAATGATGATAATTCCGTTCCGTTTTATTTTTTTGCGTTTTAAATTTAGTTACGATTTCCGATTACTATTTTAAATATATTTATTAAATAAAAAGTATCTCATGCTCTTTATTCTACGACATAGTTTACATCTATGAAAATTAAAAAGAATATTTACGAGCGAAGAGCATACAGATATACAGAAATAATTATCCCATGACAATTCACAAACGATTCCGCATCAATTCACCGAAGTACCATTCTGATACATTCAGCTGATTGTAAATGCTGCCTGGACAATTAAAATCGTTATCATTATTCATGTATTTATAGATCGCCGGTTCGGTTCTTTTGAGTATTATTGGCTATGAAAATAAACAAAACAACGGCGAAATGGTGCATCGAATTAAAAAGAAATAATACCCTATGACGATTTACAAACGATTCCGTGGCGAATGGCTAAAGTCCCATTCCTAGCGTTCAGCAGTTTTTAATCGATACTCAGACATTGTTAAATTGGCACTTAATTCAGCTTTTCTTGTTTCGAAAAATTGTATCAGCTATTTAAACTATCCATTAAATAGTGCCGGTAAAACATAATTCATTTGAAATCTGACGGATAAGCGTTATCACCGAAATGGCCGCAAAATATGCCGATATTCGAATACTGAATTCTAACTGACACGCAAATGCTACGAAAATATGCACACATTTAATTAAAGCGCTCCTTACGTTTTAGACAGTCAGATCAATAACTATGTCAGACTCTAACTCTAAGTTAAATATTATAATATATTTAAGATTATGTCAAAATATTAACAACTGTCTATAGTGTATTTAGTGACATGTTTTATCCAAAACTGAAAAAAACCTTTAGGAAGACGTCAGTTTTATGAAACTTTTAAAATGTACGCTTCTGTTTGTCATCACTAAGTTATAATAAATGACGTGATCATTGCGAAGAATTGAAACCGGCCTTAAATTGTGGTGACGTAAAAAAGGTGAATTTGAATAAAAAAAAAAACAGGAAAATCCTAGTAAAAAACAGTTGACAAATCTAGATTTCAATAAATACGTTCAAAAGGTAATGTTTGTGGAAAACCATAGACAAAAGCGTAAATTCAAACTCTTCATCGCCCGAACAGCACCTGGTGCGAAGTGCGCCTGTCGTCAAACTTTAATGGACATCAGCGACGAAGGAAATAGACACCTCTACAAAATCACCTACCCCGAAAGGTCGTCGGTTAAGGGCGGAGGGTGCATCACTGAATGCTCTCTTTGAATATTTTCTGTGAGTTTCATTGACGGTGTGCAGTTAAATAATCTTCAGTTAAGCGATAAATGGTCCGACGATCGCAAACGTTAAGTGTATTTACTTTATAATGGCATTTAAAGGGCATGATTACCGCTGCTTGTGGACATTAGCAACCCTAAAGGAAGCGCCAATGCGTTGTCAGCCTTCAGGGAGAATAGGAGATCTTATTGGAGGGGAAGGAGAGAAAAGAAATGGGCCGTTTAAATTAACATTATAAGTGACAAGGTGTAACGAATTTCATGGTGTTTCGAGCTGTGGCATCAAAGGTATTTCTAATAAGAATTTAAATTACATATACAAATGTTTTGGCATTGCCTGAAAAGGTTAAGAACATTGTCATTTAATAAAATTTATTACTCAAAGTGAAAATATAAATAATACAAACAGATATCATTAGTATTTATTAAAATCACGTAAATGAAAAATTGTCTATAAATAGTGGAGTTCAATATAGTTGAATATAAATTTTTTTTCTTGGCATATTAAATTAACAATCGTACATTTTTTATTCTATAGAATGGGATGAGGTGGAAAAGGGATGCGGTGTACGGACCAAATTTTTTTCTCTGCGAAACATTGCAGCAAATTTTTGGCCAGCGGCCAAAAGGTTTTCTGTATTTTCGTAAATTTGGAAAAAGCTTATGATAGAGTGAAAAGAAATGATCTATGGAGAACCCTATCCATGCTTAGTGTGAGTAGAGGATTGATACAGGCACTGCAATTTCTATATAAGGGCTCCGACGACCAAGTAATCCTTGCGCCGTCAGCGTGTGCGCTGAAGGAGATTGTAAATAAAATTAATCATTCTGTCAAGAAAAGTAAGTCTAAGGCGATGGTGTTTGAAAGGGGCGAAAGCACAACTGAATGCGATATACTTATAGAAGGTGAGAAAGTCGAACAAGTGTAAGAGTTTGTATACTTAGGTAGTCTAGACTACTAAATGATGGTAAATATGATAGAGATATCGAAAGGAGAGTGAATGCAGGAAATAAAGTAAACGAGGCCTTGCTTACTATTATGAATAGGAAAAGCGTCTCACTACAATATCGCTTGATTACTATAATGAGGTACTAATTCCAACGCTTATGTATGGTTGTGAAAGTTGGGTATGGCAGAAGAAAAATGAAAGTAGGGTCAATGCGGTAGAGATGCAATCGCTGCGTAGTATGTGTAGAGTATCTCGGAAAGATAGACGTAGAAACAGTGATGTTAGACAGCGGTGTGGCTTGAAGGAAGATGTCATGACTAGAGTAGAAAGAGGTATGTTGCGGCGGTTGGTCATCTGGAAAGGATAAATGAAAGTAGACTGACAAAGCAAATCTATAGAGCGAATGTGTGTGATGGAAAAGTTGGCAGGGTCGCCCTAGAGATGCAGACCATATTGGTGGTATATTAAAAAAGGGCCAAATGTTAAGCACCTGAAAGTGAGATGCTTGCATAAAAAGATTAACGGATGTCAATGAGGCAAAAAAGATATGCGAATATCGTACCATGTGGAAATCTATAGTATCTGTCTACCCTTCTGTAAAATGGGCGTGAGTTAATATTGATATTATTATTACATTCTACAGAATGTATTTGAGTATGCGATTGAAGGCCACATAAAAACAATCCGATTCAGGACTAATATCAAACAAATACATCAATGACGTAACCTAACCTATAACAAAGTACATTCACTGTTATTGCATTATAAACGTCTTAAAAAACATTAACAATAGTTATAGAACTATAGAGAAAAATTTGTACGACTTCTATTACAATTCTATACGCATCTTCACATATCCAAGCAGTATTATAACGGGATCGACTTAAGCTCGTTTGAATATTTGACCTAACCTGTATTAAGGACGATTTCTCTTATCGGCTATCGTTGTTAGCACGCGGGTACCACCTTAGAAGCGATTCGAACCTTACGCCGATCGCGGATAAAGTCGAAACTCGTACGGGGGGGCCTGGCCGTGCTCAACCCCTAGGATTTGGCGCGAGATCGAATCTGTTAGGCATTACAACGGACGGCGTTCGTTCGCCGGTTATCGCGACACCTGCCCCGTTTAACCCGCGCCTATCTGCGGGCCGGCGCCGCTCTTGTTTGCCGCGACCTCCGATTATAACGGTGCTCCTTCTTATCGAGCCGGGGATTGCGGCGGAGCTACTTCGATTTCGCGTGTGCCAAAGTTGTGCGCCATCTAGGCCATATGGCGTCGCATTGTGTTCAGTGTTTTTTGTTGAACTCGGTCAGTTGAATAAGTTCACGTGCTGGCACGTCTTGTTGCGGCGAAGCTCTGTTGGAGCGTGGAGAAAAATATTTACAAAAAAAAAATAAGTTTTTTAAAAGCTGTGTAATATATTATTATTGATGTGAACAACGAAATTTGGCACATTTCGATAATTTTCTAATACAATAACTATTTAAAAAAAATTGTATTTAAGAGATAAATGGCGTGATGGGAGTTAATTCGTTGAAAAGGTTAACCGTGAAGATTTCGCCACTAGTAGAGGGTACTCATCATAGCGGTCAAACGACAGTCTGAGTAGCTAATATTTTTATGATAATTGTATGTTATATGTAAAATAACGCCCTACAATATGGCCCTTGTCTTATAATTTCTAAAGTATGGTTATTGTCAGGTTTTACTCTGGCCACTGTCGATGCAATACTTCTGCAACTTTTTTTGCACTACATTATGAAGGTGCAAATTAAATTCTAGCTGGTCCAATGTTGCTCTGTGACATTCCTTGAATGCGTATTTGCAGTTAAACAATTAGTTTAAATCTTTTATTATCAGATTAATTAATGAACATCTGAATAAAGGGATAATTAAAAATATTAAATAATCTAATTGGATTGAATAGTTAAGATTCCCATAATGTACGATCCTGAGCCAGATGTAGACAATGGCGGCCTGCGACCTGATTAGGTTGTCAGTCCACGCAGCAGACGGTCCCACGCCTAGTCCAGTTCTTGATCGCCGTTCCAGAACCTTTTACGCCCAACAGTTATTGATTCTATGAGCCTTGAACTTCCCTTTTCCACTGCAACTCACTCTCGTGTACACAACTATACGTATATTATGAATTTCAAGTTAAAATTATTCATCACGGTAATCTAGTTGGAAGGCTTATGCAACGCACTAACAACGATCACGAAATCAAATTTCATGATTTGATTGTCATAAGTAATTTCCAAACGGTAAGGTCTGACGCAACAAGCAAAAGCGAAAACAACTCAATAACGCCCTAAAATTCGTTGCGACATTAACACCAGGTGTTGTGGAATATAAATGATTCCGTTGCAAAGGTCTCACTCTCATTAACGAACACCTGTGGCCGGACGTTTTCCGAGTAATGTTGCAAAATCGGAATTGCCCGTGGAAGGCGCCCTACAGTACCGAGTGTATCGTATGAATCAGTCGGGTCTGTATGGCGCCGAGCGCTCGTAAGCATCGATATATGAATACGTACGGAGTCTGCTTCTTATAGAATTTAAAAGATTGTTTTGATGTTTGTTTGTTGTGATCATATATATGATATATATCTCTGTACGATCATATATACGATCTCTCATATAATCATATATATCTCTGTGTACGGTACGTATTGTCATGTTTTAATTTTGCTATTACATAATAGATGTCGCTGATTAGAAAGCTTATCGAATTCCATGAAATTGAAGATTCATCTCTACTAAATAGATACCAAAAAGATAATTTCATGAAGCCGAATATAACTATAAAAACGCTTCGCAATTTTGACGTGACAACGTCTTAAATTAGGTTGCGGCTGGGAGTCACTTATGAAAAAGTGTAACGCTCGGTAACGTTACGATGAGTCACCGAACGAGAGAGAGGCCCGCCGAATGCCTTGCGTCTCTCTCCCACTCAACTATGATCGGTCTGCCGCGCGCGCAGCACTAGAGAATTAGTGCATAGCTTGCAAATGTATTGCAAGTTATTGTATGTATATTTGTATATAAATACGTATGTATGTGTAAAGGTAAAAATAAAATTTTGTTAATATGAAATTCAGTGCGAGATTCTTTGTATAAATTAATGTTTTAAATATAATTCTTTGCATAAATAAATGTTTTAAATTGTTACTATTATTTCATCCTTCTTCCTACTATACGAATGAATATTCACATTAAAATGATTTTACCATTCAAAGTCGTTGTCACGTAAAACTTTCGCCCGTATACCGACTTTACAGGCAACCAATTTTTATTATATAAACTTGAATAAATTAGAGTTTGCGCCAACAAATGGTGCCCAATCAATTTCGTATATATAGTTGACTTCGTACCTAAAGATCTGCTGTTTTTAGGCAAGTGTGTATTACTTGTTTAAAAATTAAAATAAAATGATAAATGTTTTAAATGCAACAAACATGTGGAAAGGTATGGAAAGTAATTATATAAATTCTATAAGACATTTATTATAGTGAGTTATAGTAGATAAATATATTGCAGAAATTACACAATAAATGCACAGATAAACGTCTCACTGCATACATACAACTGAACCCTAGAAACCGTAGCTGTTCATATCATAATAGTTGTACTAATTAGTCAAATCAAAGTGGGGTCACTTGAATATTTTGGATGCCTTCGATATAACATGTATAAATACTTGCAAATTACAAAACTAAAAAAAAAGTTTCATGTTTATTTTCGGTAAACGCAGTTGAAGCTTGCTTGTAATTGCGAAAAGTTTGTAAAATGCTATTGACTACTAAAACATAATGCTCCTCTGCAGTCTCATCATAACAAGAACATTAAAAATTAAAGGATTTATAATATATTTATATATCAATATGTATTTGTTTGTAAAAATAAATAGATACGTGTATTGTAAATTAGTAAATTCATTTTTTTGAATATAAATTCGTGATATCGTTTATATAATTCGTTTAAGATTAGTCGATTTGTAAGCGAACACGAGGTTTGTATTTCTGTTTAATTAGGTATTGAACACTATACAAAAGGAAGTCATTAACTAATAATTTATGGAGATTATTCGATTATTAACAACCAGCAGTCGCTATACGACAGTCGATAATTAAAATGAAATAATCAAAAAAACTCTTTAGTTTCATTGGTTTAATTTACTTTTTTTAAATAGTAATATTTTTAAATAATTTTATTTATCTACTTTTTTTTTAAACTTAATTCAATAATAATAATCGATATTTAACTCTCGACCACATTCACGTAACCGAAATAAAATAAATAAACAATAAAACAAATGAACTCTGGCGCTAAATAGAACTACTGCGAAAATTTAAGATAATAAATTAAATGTAGCCGAAAAATATAAGAAATCATGAAAAGGCACAAATATGCTGGAATCAAAACATTCCTTATTATGTTAACTGAATAGATGGGTTTTATATTAATATAACACAGATTAGGTTTTGATTTCTATAAAATAATATCTTGAAATTGCTTTCGTGGGACTAGTAATGTGTAGAATATTAAAAATAATGGTGTCCGTGCACGCCATTTTAACATTTCGTGGAAGTAGTCGATTATGACTTTCAACTGTAATCTATTATCGTGACGCACTATCCCGTCAGATATTATATGTCAAATGCCATTATCAATAAAACCCAATAATATTAACTATTTTTTACCTTTACATTACTAGTTATCATTTGTTTCTTGCCTTCTAAAAGTTTACGTAATGGCTAATGAATTCGAAAGAAAAAAGTCATCCAATGAAAAAAGTAATTAAAGTGGATTACATTTTTGATTTATTTTATAAGTATTATCTTTAAATCCTATTCCACTACTGTCTTTAATTTTTTACTACTATTTGATAAAAGTCAATTTGAAAGAAGACGGGGAAAGAGGCTCGTAGTGTCCAATTTCGGGTAAGATTTTAAAATATATTGCAGCGTAACAGAAGAACAGTAATCCTTTAATAATTAAATTTATCTTGTCAGGCATGTGTTTTGATGTTTACCATACATCTATTCCTACTTTGAGGATTTATTTTCTTAAATTAATTTTCTTGCTATCGGCTCGGCCATTGGACGTCCAATGTTGGATGTAATCCTTCCTAGTATATTTCCATGACGTACGATCTTGAGCCAACGGCAACTAAAGGTGGCCCGTGACCTTCATCGGATCATCAGTTCACCTAGCGGGAGGTCGTCCCAAGCATGGTCCAGTTGGTGGTCGCCTTTCTTTCCTGACCACCATCCGTTCTTCAAGCGATGTGGCCTGTTCTTTACATAAAATTGGATAAGGGGAAGATATGCTCGCATAATCTTAAATTATATAATGGGAAATGTTATGCCATCATGAGAAGTTCATCGTACAAATTCACAACACACCACCACATCATTGGTCCCCTTCCTCCGGAGGGCAACTTCTTCTTTTCTTCCATATTTTCCTTGTGGACTGCAAGTAATTGTTTTGGCGAAAAATGTGTGTTTCCACGTGGCCCTTTTTGTAAGTTATTTCATACGTGCCGGGTGTATTTGTAACTTTCTTTCATCGCCGGTGTGTTAGCGCATCTACGCGAGAAAATAACTTCTTATTTTACAAGTATTAAATCGTCGGCCACGAATATAAACTAGGAGAACGCTTAACATTTATATAATATTTTTTTTATATACTTCAAATTATGTATTTGGACGTCCCGTTCTTTTATGTATTGCCGTCCAAGTATCGTTACAAAATTATTGTGATTCTATCGATTAGATTATGTGAGGACATCAGAATTCATGAGTACATTTACCGATCGTGGCACAAAGTCAAACGAAGACGAGTCAGATTCTCATAAAGCGATGGCTCATTTAAAATTTACACCTCGCTCCGAGTGCGATGACGGGCCGCGAGATGTCGCCTGAGCGTCGTTATCTCCTAAGTACCAAGCGACGAAACCGACTAAAGTAGGAAGAAATATATGTTTACCCTGTGTTTGATATAAAACATACCATGCTTACGTAGGCACATGATTCGAAAATAAACAGTGGAATATATTTTGCTTTACCACAGCATCCTTTAGAAACTTTTTGCGATCGTATAAAATAAAATCTTGTCCTTTGTGCAGGCTCCCTTTCACTTTCTCGATCTCTTCCGATCGTCTAAGTAATTCGTCACTATAAATCCCTCTTAAATCGTTCTCATTTGAAAACCTGCCATAGTCTTTCATTTTATTTTGTACCTTTGCCCGTTTCACACACACACACACACACACACACACACATATATATATATATATATATATGTTTTATATATATTCGTGAGCACAGGTATATATATATATATATATATATATATATATATATATATATATATATATATATATACTCTAATAAAAAATATCATTTTATTCTTCACTTTAATTTAATTGTTTAATACTTTCAATTAGTTGTAGTGAAATACAATTATTATTGTTTCGATTTTACACATATAGAATTCGTACAGAAAAATAAAATGGTTATTTATTAATAGCAATAAATAAAAAGTGGTTATAACAAAAAACAGGCAACCCGATCAGCAAATATGGTAAAGTAAATGAAGGCCGCTTATGTGGAAGATATGTTGATGACGTCATTCCTAGAGAACGTAACAAGAGTATAAATCTAGTTTCAAATAAAATAAAACTTGTCTAAAACTAGTCATACATCAGAACTTGAAAGTAGTCGTATATAAGGAGTTTAGGGAATAATAAATTATTCATCGTTGTTTGGAATAAAAGTCAGCTATTGAAAAGTGCAATAGCTTTTCCAAAGTTTGTCCGCAATTCAATCAAATTATGCCAATAAAGCAATCGAAAATATACTTTCATTATTATTTATGGTAATAAGCCAAGAAACAGCATTCCATTGCTGTTACATGAATAAAAAAAGTAAAAAATTTTGGAGTCTGGCTGCCACATTTCATCACTTTTAAAAACCCTTTTGGGATGTTTGCACAATGCAATAATATCCTATATTAATATCCCACTGCTGGGCACGTATTTTCTTTAAGAAAAGGGTATTAAGCCGTAGTTTCCACACTGGCTGGATACGTGTTGGGGATTTGTGGACTTTGGGTATTTAAAAGATTGGCGGTTGCCTTGACACTAGGCCTGTTTCAATTTTATAGAATAATTGTTTTAAGTTTAGAAAAACTAAAGGAATAGAGAGAGTCAGTCCAAACAATTAAGAAACCGACCAAACACATTCTACTATTCTACTCTAAACTACATTCTAAATATTAGTGATACTGTAATAACTCAGTTCGCATTCAATATCAATAACAAGCGTGAATCATACTAGCGCGTCAAGGGTTCCGGCAGTTTTTTGTTTATGTTTGGCTTTAGACTATACTCCGTGACAGCACCAAGATTAATGCTTATTTATTATCGTTTTTAAAATAGAACGAAAAAAAAAATGTAATTACTTGTTAGGATATTCGTTATAACGTGTATATGTTAAAAAGTAACGGTAAAAATAAAATATCTTTTCGCTATAGATATGTGAGAAAGACTCCTATGGGGAATATTAGAAATGTTAAAATAATACATTTCAATGGATTTTTCCATCTGTATGTCTGTCTGTTGCATACATTCAAACTCTACAAAAACTATTGAACATAATTTGATGTTTGGTACGGTAATAGTTAATATCTTGGTATAAAATATAGAATAATTTTTATCTCGTTTCGCAGCTATTTTTTAATATATGACACACACGCAGGCTGTATTTTATCATGCATCTTTTCGTAAATCATTTTTATTTCCTTCTTTTTTAAAATCTAAGTTGAGACCAGAATCAGAATCAAAGGCGGGACAAAGATTGGAATCGAAACCCGGCAGACGATGACAATGATAATAGACAGCTTGATCAGTCGATATAAAAGATGAAGGAATTCATTCGATGTCCACGCGGGTAGAGCTAAGGCCGAAAGTTAGTATTATAATATTTATCCTATGACAATTGAAACTTGCCACCTCTTTTGCAAATATCCAGATTGTCTATTAAGTACATCTTTTCATTGATCATTTTATGAAAGTACCGAAAAATTTTCCGTTTCGGGTGCTGAAAATTTGACCCTTTTTTATGTTCCACGTAACAATATATCATGTATGTGCTGTGTATGATTTTCTAGGACACCTCTTGCCGACCCTTTCATCATATATACATATATATATATATATTTGCTCTGTAGATTTATCTAGTCAGTCTTTTTTCATTCATCTTTTTTTCAGATAAAATAATCCTTTTACCGCAACACGTTTATTATTTTTTTTTCGAGGATTGGTTTTCTAACATCACTATTTATGTACCGTGCGTGTGAAACCCGTATCAGAAAAAATCCTTAAGTTAGGTTGCCTATAGGATCACGAGCAGAGCCGAGATCGCAGCCAAAAATGGAATCAGAATCAATAGCGATATCGAAATCGTGTGACTATAAAAAATACTTAATTTATTTCACGTTCATCTAGACAAAAGGCAGTTTTATTTTTGGGAACATGTAGCAGTGGTAGTTCATTACTTAACCCGTCGATTTCAGTCAACAGCAAAAGGGTTCGATCCCTGTCCCGAGTTTTCAACTTGTACACCAAGCCATTCGATCATATCATATCATAAACCCCTCGATCCTTGCTCGGTCATCACGTTAAACTGTCAACCCTGGAAGTTGTTGCTGGCCGATGCCGATTCACAGCCTGTCATTTGTCAGCAGGGAGGGACTTAATATCCATTGCACATACATCCGAATTAGATTCTGGTGGGGTCTTCGCCTTAGGTAGCGTGAAAAGGATCAGACACAATACGAAACGTGTATACAGCGCCACATCGCGCTGCGGAAAAAAAAACTTTCGTTCGGCCAATAAAAGGCGAGAAGAGAAAATGTGTCGGAGCAAGCGCGCGCCTGGTATTTGCTGAGAATTCGGGTGGAATTTTGACCCTTAAGTACATTAGTCATCACCTACCTTTGCTAAACTTAAACGAACAGCTAGAAATCGCTTTGCTTGTACTTACAGTCGTATTATATTCATATGTTACCGGTTTTGTTCAGATGATGGAGTGTAAATTTTAACTGCTCCTTTTGTGTTTTACGTCGTTAGTCTAAAAATTTGTATGTCACATATAATAACCTCTAAATGCACCGAAAAAAATTACGTAAAAACGATGACAATTCAAACGATGATGAAAAAAAAAAACGGATTCGGAAGCCATAAAAAAATTTCTCCTAACGACACGTTCGATTCCTATCACAGTTTAAAACTAAAAAAAAAGGTTTCTTAAGAAAACATCAAAAATTTCAAGCAATCGAGTTTTACCTCTAATAGCTTTTTAGAATATTTCTTAAACTACTCTTACAATAAGTTCCAAAATCTAATTAGTTATTCTGCTCAGAAAGCAAAGTCGATTGTTGCAAACTTCACAAAAATTGATGGGTTTGATCGAGAAATATCGTCAACGAATCATTCGCAAAAAAGAATTTTTCGTAATAACTTGTAAAGTTCTTGTTGGATTGATGTTTGGTATCGGACAACTTTCTTACCTAAGAACTTCATCGGACGCCGCAAAACAGATCAAAATCGAACAACGTGTTCGAGAGATATTGTACCTTAAAAATTTGAAAAACAGTTTCTAACTTAAATAAATCTAGATAATTAAACTCGTAGAATTGAAAACGTTTCAAAGCTATGTTTTTGAGCTCGACGCATTTATAAAAGCACAAAAATCGATCTTAAATACTCAAACTCAATAATGCACTGCTAGTTATATTTTTGAAGACTTTTAATTTGAAAGTAGCGAAAACCTGTTTTGTCGGATTTTTGCGCTTTAAAAGTTAAAATATAACCTTTTGAGTTTCGAGATAATTGTATTATTGAAGTTAAAAAGCTCAAAATCATCAATAAATAGAGAGGGAAGTTTTGGGGACGGCCTGCAAGGTCCGTTTTACAGATTTTTTTTGACCGAAGCGCTTGGACCTCAAGCTCTTCATGCTGTTACTGTGCGGGACGAGAGCTGTTAAAGACCATCACCGATACGGCGTATGATAATATCGTCTGAGATTTCCAACGTGCTTTCGGAAAAACAGCGACTGGTCTAATTTGACTCAAGCAAGAAACTCATTAGTCAGGTCGCCCGCGATCTAGACTACACTAGAAATAAATAGATAGATAAAATAGATTTTTTATAGCATTTTCGAGGGACAAACGGAATATGAGCCAGTAGAGAGTAGTCCTCGCAACCCCAGAGGAGTCACCGATGTGTTGCCGGCTTCTTAGGTAGGAATAGGATATCTGATGAAGGGGAGAGTGGGCCACCGGAAATTTTACTCATTGGACGAAACGAAACAGTAGAAGCCGATACTTCACGTCTGTATTCTGAGAGTGTGTTATATGGTCGACCGATCTATTTTCATTCTGCAGTTATGTTGGATATATTGTGGATCTGCCACAAGGACAGATAAACGCTTGTGATAACTTAAAGCGTGTCGCTCGAACGGGAAGTGCGCTACGATCTCTCACGTCCGAAAAGATCCCCTAACTCTCACTTTATTTTAACTTAGACTCGCTTATGTTAACAAAATAATATAGCGTACATTTTGTGACAGTCGACAATAACTGTATTTTTTTAATTTACATTTGTTGAGAAAACTTGTAGCATACAACTTTGGTATTCGTTTTACTTTCCAAAGATTACGATGTAGATCGATTTTTTTTCCGTGATTAATGGAAAATAGTAGAATATACCCGTCTTACATTTCCTAATTGTAAATCAATGAATTATGGAACGTAGTCCACAATTTTCTTGAATAATGTATCTGAAGCGTTACACCTTATTATGTATTTATGCGGGTACAGTTAGAGTCCATTTAGCTTGGTAAATTATTTATCCATAATGTGGTAGGATCTAATGCATTTGTTTTACAACGAAAATGGGTTTTTATGGTGTTGGTATAAAACGCCTTAGGTGCGGGCAGAGAGAAAGGCTACAAACTAATAGATAAAGCGAATTTGCAGAGTCAGCTTAGATTAATAAAGTAACTTATGTTAATATAAGTTCGGGGAAAAAGATTTTCGTGTTTTATACACAAATTCAAGATAAGTTTTGATCACATTTTATCTATATTTAATTACACACACACACACACACACACACACACACACACTCTCTCTCACACACATATATATATATATATATATAATTAAATATAAATAAAATATGATCCTAACTTATACATGAGTAAATGCCATTTTGTTCAACAACTTGCTAACATTTTGTAGGGTAGTGATACAATCCTACTGTTGAAGAAATTCTGGGACTTCTGATGACAAAACTGTGACAAGTAATTTTGATAGTCTTCTCTTGATGTCAACCTAACACTACCTAAATAACTCTGAAGAGACCGAAACAGGTGCAAAGGTGACAGGTCAGGGCCATATGGTGGATGCATTAATACTTCCCAACCACACACTCTCAATATTTGCTGAGTGGCTAAAAATGTATCTCGTCTTACGTTATCCTGGTAAAAAGGCACATCCTTTATATTTATCGATTCCGACCGCTTTTCTTTACTTCTTGCTTTGGTCTTGTTGGCTGATCCGAATTGATGGGTTTTCCCGCCGGCAAAAGCTCATAATGAATAATGCCCTTCCAGTCTCAGCATACGCATAGAATAAACTTATTGCGAGTTAATCCGGGTTTTACTATAATCTTTGGAGCTTGCTTGTCTTTTGATTATGGTGTTTTTCACACATTCTTATCGTACATAATTTATTTTTCATCACCAGTGATCAACCTTTTCAAAAACGATTCGGTTTCATTACGTTTCGATAGAGAATCACAAATGAGTACACGATTCATTAAATTTCTCTCACTGAACTCATGTTGAACCCAACTATCGAACTTTTTTTACATATTCAACTTCTTTCAAATGGAACAAAACTATTTTGTGGTCAATACCCAGCTCTTTAGTTATGTTGTAAGAACTAATATGTCGATTTTACTGATCTATTTCCAAAAAGGCATCGACTTTATCCGTAACAGGTCGATCACAGCGAGGTTCATCTTTGACATCAAAATTACCGAACTGTAAACGCTTCAACCAGTTTTGTGCTACTTTTACGGACACTGCATTAGATCCATAAACATAACAAAGGTTTTACGCGGCTTATATCGCATTATTCTCTTTTTTGTTATTAAATTTCAAAATATATCTAATTTCTACGTTAGATTCACTCGTTTTAGTGAAGTGAAAATGGTGGGACACCGTTTGTACTTTTAATTTAATATTTTAAAATATTATGGTCATAAAAACTAGCCAGATACAAACAGCACAACCAAAGACTGCAACTTTTTACTTTGAAAAACTTTTTCCCTGATCTAATACATATATTTAAAATTATTATTAGAAACTAGTTAGCGGATTGACTAAATTTATAATTTTTCATATGTATTTAGAAGACTTTCATTATAGATATTATAAAAAATCCTTAGTTATGATTTTCTGGGTTAAAAATCTTGTAGGTTGATTGTGTCCTTGTGTAGGTTGATATATATAACAATCGTTTTTATATAACTGAATCGTGATAGTTTTTTTCTTAAGTATTTGAGAAATTTTCTCGGTGTGTTAACTGAGTTAACGCAGAGTTTTAATAGCTATCATGATTGTTTTTTGTTTGTTCGTTGTTTATTTTGTTTGTGTCAATTCACGAATTAGGTTTATCTACTTTTACATGTGTAACTTTTCCGAAAATTTTCAAAATTATATGTCATCAACGACTGTACAATGATTTGATTTCTGATGAATTTAAAATCTCAGCTTTACTCCAACCAGTAACGTCGGTACTTTGTGGTCCTTATCAGCTCCATGTTTTACAATAGGTTAGTGTACATTTGGTTAGTAGCTTTAATTATCAATCTTCAGTGTCATCATTACCTTGATTTGTACAGTTAAATAGTTCTGCAAAACTCTTCAAGGGTGATAACAACTATACGACTCGTATTTAAGCTCGCCTTGACGGTCAAGGCGAAGACGTGTCAAGTGATGCCAAGAGCTCAGAAGTATTATTTAAAAAATGACAACACTTCTATATTTTTTCCAAATACTTCACTAAGCACTCCAGTTTTATCCACCCATTTTATTCCACGTCCACCTGTGTTGTCGGAGACGAGAATGCAAATCACAAGCTTATGTAGATGAGTGTACTTCTACTTCATTTGCAGGTTTATATACGTAAATTACCACTACATCTGTAAGCGACTGTTGACTGCTTAACGGGTCACCCTTGAATGAAAAAGTACCGAGTTCGAATTACGACCTACGTGGAATGTTACTTAAGTGTTGAATGTTACGTGAGTATTTGACTGTATTTCTTTGCTGTGGAGTAATAAGAACCTGATACAACAACAAATTATCAGTGGACGCTTTGAGAGTGCGGTAAAACATTGTCATCAAACCCACAAAACTGTGAAAGGTATGCACCAGAATCTCTCAAGGCACGTGGTGTCAACAAAAAGTTTTGAATCGGGATACAAAACTGTTACGATCTATACGCCCTTCTTACATAACATTATACCGAATGTATGGGTATATAAAATGTAGCCTTTCGCAATCTTTAATGTATATAAATATTCTAGCGAGAAGTTACTGGATTTATTTTCTACTTTAATTTAACCATAAGTTTTGACATCTGATAAATAGTTAACGTTTTAAAGTCCTGCACCTGTTTTCTTTATTACAGTACATTTCTTTTTTAATAACAACTTTCTTTTGGATTTTTTTTCTTTTTAGCTTTTGTCGTTAAATAAGCTCGAGTTTAGTATTTTTCAAGAAGTCTTATAACATTATGTTGAAGTTACTTCGTTTTTCAACTTTTAAAGCGTGTTTCTCAGGCTTAAAACTTGCGTTTGCTTAAATTACGTCTACTTCTTGAGCGCTTAATTTTTAACAAGTAAAACTTGAAAATGTGGAAATTAAAAAAGAAAATGGAAGTACATAATAAATGTTTGAATTCGACGATCCGAGTCAAAGCTTCTATGTATATGAATAGACCTACCCGGTTAATCTTTGTCAGTTTCAATTTACTTGTAGCACCGTCTATTTTTTTTATAATTGTGGATGTCTTGTAATCTTTATCTTTTCCATTTCTAAGAAATCCGATCTATTTTCTCCGCTTTCAAATGATGAGTCTTCAATCTTCCATCCATTCAATTATATCATTCATTTTAATTTCTCTTCGAAATCGCCGTGTATATTTAACTATTCCTTCTCTCCGTTAAATAGTTCCTGCTTTGACTGTTCATTTTACTTTATATAAAAAGGGTTTTCTACAAGATCACAAATAGATTAGATTAGAATAAAATAATGTGCTTTTAAAAATTATTCAACAGTCTGCTTCTGATATTCGTCCTAGTTCTATTAGCCGGAAATACCGTCGTCACCATTTTCATGACTGATATTCCAATATCGTCGTCTTCATGCATAATTTTGTACCTAGCTCGATAAAAATCTGGAATTCTCAAACATTTACATACAGTATTCCCAACCGACTACGACAAACGTATCTTCCAGAAAAAAGCCTATTCCTCCCTTAAAAGATCAGTCACCCGCTAATTACTCCCATGGAGTCGAAGGTGTTCATGGGTAAAGGTGACTATCTACTTCTCAAAAATCCTATATAAAAAAAAATAAAGGCAACAAAAAACTGCATGATATTCTAGAATCTTTGTATTCGAATTCAGCTACTTCAAGTATAGACGATTTAATGGACATTTCTTTATCATTAGCTGAAAGTGCAAACCCAACGTCGATGCTAAATCACGTACCTTAAGCTTTAAATATTGAAATGGCACGTGTCCCGCACGGAAATCGAAGCGGTATCTTCCCATTACGAGTGGGAGAATGCCCCATTATGATATAAACATACATTCTTATTATCGGCCCCGTTCCGTTTCATTGCGCCTTTTGTACGTTCTGCCGGAGGATGCTGAAGGTCCGATTTCGATTTGCTGACGGTACAGTCTCATCGAGCAAGCTTTCGGACGGTTAATAACGTAAAAGCTCTATCCACGCAATATTTAAAATCGATTATTTTCAATTTGGGCGTCGGTCGCTCCCTTCGTTTTATTGCTTCTTTGAGGGTTGCATACGAAAATTCCTAAAATGAAGCAATTGCAACGCTTCCGATGTAGATTTTTTTTATATCAAGGCAAATAAACATTTGCCTTGATTTGGTGCCAAATCATTAAACGATTTTACACCACTCAACGTCCAAAAGTTATATTACAATAAGGCGAATCACGAATACTTACGCGCTTACTGTTGAATGAAAAAATGTATTCATTCATTTTTGATGTAATTTTTCTTTAGTTGCTGATAGGGGTTTTTGAAATAAAACTTCTTTAGGCGCAACTCGAGGTAAATTTATGTATTTATTGTTCGGATTTAAAATTTGCCGCCAAATCAAGAAAATTCAAATCAAAATGGGTCAGTATTCAAATATGACGAATAGTGACCCATTAATGACCCACTGCGTATTATATAATACTATAGTATTATATAATATGTGGGAGGTGTGCAAGGAGTTACCATGTCCAAGTAAGACACATAAAAGTTAACGAATCAGGTCACCTGTCTGATCTTCGATTATTGCTTTGCTCAAAATCAAGTCAGCTTGTAAAATAAGGCCGTTATATTATTTATGTTATCTACATTAACATTATAAAAAATCGGCTAAGAGCATGTCGTACCATGCTCAATGTAGGGTTTCGAAACCGTTACTACAAAGAAATGCATTACTCATAAAAAGTACTACGTTGTTACACTTTTCTCTATGTTTCCCGCACATAATAAGTATAAGCACTCTAGTCGCCTATAACTAGGGAAAAAAGTAGGTATGTCGACTATTCCTCTTAAAAGAGTGTAAACTAAAAAGTGCCAGCAAAGTGTAACCATGAATGCAAGCACCATGAAAGAGTAACTTCCCAGGTTTCATTACAATCTTTTTAGTATTTCAGAGTTGTATGCTCACAAACATATATTTTGACATCCATACCTTTATATTATTAGTGTGATATGATATATAATTTTTCTTTTAAAGGTTATAAATGTATTAACAAACACACACACACACACACACACACACACAATGTATTCCATTACGTATATATATATTCTGACATAGCGACTACAACAGTAATTATGGCACCTACGTGAGTGAATAAATAGGTTCAAGAACGGGATTGATATTGTATTGGGGAGCAAGACACGGATCCGAAAAGAGAATCGAGTAGGTATTTAAATCGAAAAAAAAAGGAATTGGAATCAAAGTTGAAATAATGGATCGTTACAAAAGACGTAGGTATTTATTGTATGTCTGCGCGGGCGGAACCACGGGCGAGTGCTAACCACTGAATAATTTATTGTGAAGATTTCTGAAAAAAATATATATATAAGTTGCCTAAATCGCCGGCTAATGCTTCATTTAATTTATTACAAGTGAAACATTGTATTATCGGAATTTTGTTTCTCGTGGTTCGTTCGAGGTAAAATTTTAATATAAAATGTAATGCGGGTGTTCAGCCAACGCAAACTCAACGCTATCTGAAGAATAATCCGTATTTCGTCATTTAATGGAGTGGATTTGTTGTAAGTCCATTAAATTAATTTGACGCTTAGCGTTGTAATTATTGTTCGATGCATTTTATTACTTCATTTTAGCACTTGCATTAAATCATATCAGTGCTGTCATTGTAAGTTGATTCTATCTCAACCTTCGTTATAATCACCGTTATTTCGTGTTGTAATTCAGTGAATTCCAACTCAGCACTGTATACACATTAAGTAGTATTAGCATTGTGATTTTAAAGTTTCGGCAAACGGTTAGAGTAAACGCCAAAGCTCATGGCGACTGCGGTCACGAAACACAGAAACGACAAGGGACAATGGCACCTCTATTTACACATATGCGTCTCATGAAAAAGGAAAATTCGTGGATTGCTTAAAACCTGTAAGTGCAAGCATGCCACATGTACATAAGCGTGTAACTATATCAAAACTATATAGTAAAAGTTAGGTGACATTTATACACAGTCATAACGTGTACTTCAAAACAAAAACAGTCACATCAGTTCGGCTCTCAAATATTCATATGGGGTAATTAGTCCAAGATATGTGGGTCTAAGTATATACTTAATACTTTTGTGAAAATAAATTAGAGTTATAATATTTCAGTATGGCGCCAGCTCTCGATGTGATAGTTTGGGTTCGAACCCGGGCACGTGATAAAACTGTACTTTTCTGTGGGTAATGTAACAGTGACTGGTACGCCACCTGTCGGTACGTAATTAGTTGTGTTCAAGTAATTACAAAACGTGAATGCGTAAGAAGTATAGTATCTTCGGTTACCCAGTATTGAGAAAACATCTTGAGTTGCAGGGAAAAACCTTCGCAAAATAAACATATTTTTTGTTATTTGGTGAAAGATAGAAACATAATTTCCGTAATATAATAAGTAAATACGAAAGCAAAGCCGTGCAGTCAAAATAATTAAAAGTAAATATTTGAAAGGTACCTGTAATGGATAGGATATTACGGAATAAAGGCAAAATCAATATTTCATTGTGTAATCGTAGAAATGGAACTCTCATAGGACAACCTGTCTGTCGCTCGATCGATGTTATTTCAGATATTTTGCGTCTATATATATAAATATATATTGCTTGATTGATTGCACGTATATTTTTTTGATAAATCAATGCTTTATATGAAGATCAAATTTAATGATTGTATGCAGTCACTCCTTCTACCTCCTTGGTTATGACAAGGGATATTCCAAGTTTCTGCCCCTGGCGTCTTGTATCAATTTTTTATAAGATGACGTTGAGGTTGATTGCCCTATCATGATCGAAATATTACAGTTACTTTGATTTATTCTTGCTGCCTTTATTTTAAAGTAGGTACTTGTTAATTCGATTTCTGAATCTGTAAAAACCCTTTAAACCTTTAATCCTGTAATAATTTATCAAAACAAAATTAAATATTAAACAAAATACTAAAGACTTAAAAAAGAAATTTTGAAGTTAGACTTCAATATATACGAAAAATTTCCTCCACACAGTCGAATGATTTGCTTACACGATCACGAGAATTTCTAGACTGTAACCTTTATTATTTTATTATTAAATAACAGAAATACATTTTTTCTATTCAAGGTTTTCCTATATAAAGAACTTATTTTTTTTGTTAACAAAATCCATTGCAATATATTTATGACAATGAATCTCAGATATTTTTTTTTCTATTGAAGTACAGACACTCGATTGCCTTGTAAAGGTAAAGTTTAGAATGTCAATTTTATTGCAAATTCAATTTTGGACTTATAATCTTCACAAATTTGTCTATAATAATTTCAAAATCAAGGTTGGTGATTTTGACGATAGGCCATTGAAAACCTTATCAACCCACAGCATTTCGAGTGATCGAAAACCATAAGAGATTGTCTATGTTTGCGTACGTGCATGCGTTCGTGCGTATGTGTGTGATGACATATTTTGCTACAATTTTGGATAGTCTTTTGCAAGCTATTAACTCTTAGCCTATGTATGAAGGTTTTTATATGTGTCGTAAGTCATGGGATAAATATTTACGTAATTATGAATATATTTATTGTAGATTAGTTTATTTAAGGTATAAATCGAATATAACTTATTTAGGGGAAATTTATACGAATTGAAATGTATTACTTGAAATCAACATATTTCAAAAAAGTCTGAGCACATCGAAATTTTATTTAATAATCAATAAAGTGAATATTTATACACAAATAAAATATTCCACTTAGGATTCTATTCAAAGGATTTTTATGAAACCTATTATCTTGTCTCTCCTTTGACTCCTAAAAAAATTAATCTGTGACTTTTTATGTAATAAAATAAAATATTTGACTTATGGTTCTTTTCAATTATTTTTGTGAATCGTTGTTCCGTTTCTCATTTGACTAACGAGAAATATAAACCGAAAATGTTATATTGTTAGATTTATCGGATTGAGATCACATTTCTTATTAAACACACAGGTAGCGTTTATGTTTAGACATGTAAATGTCGGCAATACATCGAACAGAAACTACAAAAAACTATAATATAATCCAAGGTTTTTATAATGTATTTTTATGATTTAATAGTATAAATATTGTGTTAATTTATGACTCCATTTATTTACTTCTAAAAGCATCCGAAATTTTTTTAATAAATGTGATATATGTATACGGAAAACTTGAAATTAGAGTAAGTAGGAGTAAGTATTTTGGTTCAGATGACTTTTGAAAAATTAAACAGTTCTGTTCATTACGGAATATACGTATTTTTGAATTTGTACTCAAAGGCCAACATTTTCTGTTTCACCCAGTGCAAATGAACAACAAATTATAGTTGATTGCTGGAATATTACCTTTTAAATAGCGAAAGAGGCACTTAAAAACAACATGGTGCAATGTAAAAACATGAATTAATTTTTTCTTCTCCTCAACGTTCACAATGTATATCCATGAAAAGATTATATACGAATGTGCTTGCTTAATTGTTCGTCTGTTTCTTATTGAATGTTGGAAGTGAACTTTAAACCAAATGTCTGTATTGGAAAAAGATGGATGTTCCCAAACATATGTAAATTGTAAGCCAATGTAATAATATTGTCTTGATCCTAATTTGCAATTAGGAAAGTATCCTCAACGGAAAACTCTTCTACTAAGTTTTACGTTGAGAGAAAACTGTCCCTTCCATCAATCTGGTCCTTCAATAGATATCCTATTCCCTCCCAAGAGGTCGGCAAAGTACTGCTGTTGCGAGTGTCCATGGGTGACGGTGCGCATCTATTCTCTGATAGCTCGCCTGCTCGTTTGCCCTTAGATTATACTATAAAAAAAACATGATCACCTAGATTTGAAATCTCTTGCAAACATACAGTTTCGGAAACAAAATATTATTTTAAACATTTATTAGCTGATACTGGAATCAGAGTTGTTTCCCTTCAGTCAATTTTAAGGATGGCGACAATTTGAATTCGTACGCGTGTGCACCGAAAGAGACAAGTTAAGATTTTCCGGATATTACCGAAAACGATTATATTCTTAAAAAAGGATTCTAAAATAATGCAAGTAAGAAATATTTGAAAACAACTATCTGACACTGGAATCTGTTAAGGAATAAACGAAACACAACAAAATGGATAAGGAAATGAAATTGTTTTATCACACAGGCGCACAAAAGAGCACTTACTCTTAAAAATATACCGGCGCTTCCGAAAATGAATACTGTCGAAAATGAGTTTATAGGTAAACTCAACACTTATTTTTTCCAACTCTCTTATGAATAATTTTTGTATAAACATTATTTTATACAGAGATTTTGCAATATTCACAGTTGATTTAGTACAGATAGATGTCTGTAGACGCTAGCTTTGTCCAAACTTCTTCAAAATTTAAGTCATCATAACACTTATAATTAGAATAATAAGTTTATTTTCAAACTAATAAATTTTATGCACCTACACGTTCGATTAGCTCAATATGTTCGGTATTACCTCAGGAATCTCATTTACACAGACTGGCACACGAGCGACTTTTTAATTTCTTCCAAGTGAAAACGAGGATTGGTTATTTTTAACTTACCGCAATGAAAATTAATAAACCTTCTTAACATTAGAAAGTTATGAATTAAAACGAATTAAAAGTATATTTTTGAGTTCTGAAAGCTTTAAAAATAGTGGAATCCTCTCTTTAAGACTTTTCTAAGGTCAAATTCAATCATTTACTGCTAGGTGTATTTTGGAAGACTTAGAGCTCTAAGGTAGCAAAAGTTTTCAAATATTTTGTCGAATTTCTGAGCTTACAAAGACTAAAAATAATTCTGATCTGCGAGATATTTTTCTATGAACGCGAGGAGATCAAAAAACGTGAATAAATATTACAGCGAGAAGTCCTAAGGATGACGGGCAGCACCTACAGGGTCATTTTACATATTATTTTATTAATGTCGTGAATACAAGGGCACACTGAAAATTTCTGGAATGAATAAGAAAAAATTATTATGAATAGTCAAAAATGAATTTATTGTTTCTCAGAATATTCTCCGTTACCATAAATGTACTTTTTTATACGAATAAACCAATTTAGAAAACATTTATGCCACTTCCCCCTGATGGTCTCGGAAACTTGTTTTTCATAGTCTTTGGTAGCCTCTTCTAGTAATGAAATTCGTTGACCGCGTAATTGGTTCTTAATTTCTGCTAAGAAAAAAAATCACAAGATGCCAGATGGAGACTGTATGCAGGATTGCTCATAAGTTCTACGTTCTCCTTGTTCAAAAATTTATTAGTCTGTTTGGCCGTCTGAGAACTGGCGTTGTCGTGGCGCAAGATAATACGACGTTTACGGTTATTTTTAAAGAGACGGAGTTCGTCAATAACTTCCAGCATACAAATGGTCGTGTACCGATCACTATTCACGGTACGACAATTCTCCAAAGCAATAGATGCCAAGTATCCAGTTTTATTAACAAAAGGAGCAATAATCCGCTTAGAGACACTTCGCTCGCACACCACTTTAGTTGGTTTCGGCTCATCTCGATAGTCCCCATACGGTAGATTGCTATTTTGTTTTGGGATCCTAACAATAAATCTATATTTCGTCACCTGTCACTATGTTCCACACCAAATCTGATAACTTTTCTTGAATCTGGTAAGCATGGAATTGAACCAAATGACGTGGTCCGTTTTTTGAGCTTCAGTCCAGTTGTGTGGGATCCACCATGAGCACAGATTTTTAATACACAAACGTTTGTGTAAGATTAATTGTATTTAACTCATGTCTATACCTAAGAATGCTCGAGTCTCATGGTAGGTCACATACCTGTCTGTCTCGGTCATACGGTGTATAGCACTGATGTTTTGTTGTTCATAGCTGTAGACGGGCGACCATCACGGAATTCATCACTGACATTGACACGGCCGCGCTTGAATTCTGAAAACTACAGATAGTCGTTTGAAGCCGAGCGAGGCTCTACTGAGCTGTCAAATTACACTTAAAATTGTAAAAAATCATACTACAAAAATTTTTACGACTTAAATCCATAGTGATGAAGATACCGATTTTTAAAATGACGCCACAATGTAAAAAAAAATGACAGATGAAACAAACTGTCAAAGAGTTCAATTTTCATATGTAGTAAATATTTTTTAAATATTGTTTATGTAAGTAGCCAGTGTCAGAAAATTATAATGCGCCCCACGTATGATTATTTATTATAAATAAATGAATATTTTTATCAATACATAATTACTATAAAAACAGAACCTTTGTAGAATTTCTACTCTCGTGTTTATCTGGTGGTCCGTCTGTCACAATCTATTTTCTTTGAATTAACCGTAAAGAAAAAGGTGCGATTCGAAGATGACTCAGTTAAGCAAACCAAACATTAAATATAGCATAACCCAACGATTTTAATTTTGGGAGTAATTTTGAAGTGCTAATTAGAAAATAAAAAAACCTTTGGTCAAATTCTTTATGTGACATATCAAATGAATGGGGATTGTTACGAATATTACAAATACATGTTTGTACTAATAATAAATAAATACGTGTTTTTTTATATCTTTAAAATGCACAATTTAAAAAAATTTAAAGAAATAAAAAAAAAGATTTCCTTCATTTACGAAAGTATCGTGTTCAAAATTGTGACAAAAAAAAATTAAACATGTAGTCCGATTCATAGTTTATTACAACAGCTATATGAAAGCTTTCATAGGTCTCGACGATTGCCCAATCATTAAATTTGTATTAAAGTTATTTATCAAAACTTCAATCTTAAAATAGAAACACATTCACTTTTAGATAATATGAAAAAAGTCATCAACTTTGAATCATCCACTAGGTAAATAATTTTATTGTGCATATCTTATTTTGGATTCGAAATAGGAATTATACTAAGCCAGCGGAAATCATAGATTTACAGTCTATGAACTGGTTGGGTCAATCTATTTCATGCAAAACTATTGCTTTATCGTTGACTGCGAAGGCTAGAACACTACTATTGATTTGATATATTATCCATTAGATGTAAATATTTATACGTTATAGCATAAATGTTAACGATACTGTTAAATTTCATTGCAATGATACTAGTGATCTAATTTGTTTTACTTAAACTATTACAGTGAATTAAAAATCATGGTAAAATTGAGTAAATTGTTCAAAAAAAATGTACATAAAAGTCACAGCAGAAAATTATTCTTCTTTGTCTTTTCTTTATCTTACTAAGCGCATTTTTTATCATTAGTTTATACTAGTCGGCCCGGCAGACATTGTTCTGCCATTTCTTGTGGGTGACCTACCCATATAGTTAAATTCTGCAGCTCCGTCATCATGGACATACAATAAATTTCTTCTTCTTTTGTATTGTTCGATGTCAATTTCAATCCCAGTCTTACTTTCGATTCTGATCTCGTTCCCACATTCCTTTTCTATACCAGTTCTGTTCTCGATTTGATCATTGCTTTTGGTTCTAAGCCCGGCCACGATCTTAATTCTGCTTTTCTTCTCGCTTTCAATTCACAGTTCCGATTTGAACGAAACATTTGGCAAATGCCAGCCTAAAATAAAACAAAAGCTATATTACTTGGGGATAGCTGGGGGGGGAAGCTTTCTATTAGTCAAAGAATTATTAAAATCGTCTTAGGAATATAATTTTAGGGATGGAGCCAGAGGTAAGTGTTGGCAGTCTAATTTATTGAGGAATATTGTTATTATCTGCTAATGAAAGAATTTTTAGAATCAGTATATTAGTTTGGTTTAGCGAAACAAACACGCGGACGTCATTGAGGATACTTGCTAGGTTTTTCTTCAGAAGCCTTCCCGTACGTGCATACAACATATCACCAAAGTTTTATCGTAGTCAGATCCATGGTCTAGGCAGTTATAGGTGGACAAACACACAAACATTCATTTTTGTATATTCGAGTTCCTTAATCATTTGTATAGCTCGTTACGAAACACGACCCCGGTTTTGATTCCAAATAAAAATGAATTACGTTTATTCATCGTTCGAATCGTGAGTTGGGGTCATGAGTTCATACAAAAATCCTATACCGAAAGTCATTTTCAATTTTTCCTGAATTTTCAAAATTCCCAGGCAACGTTTTCAATATTTATTTCCTAATGACCTTATTCGAATTACTAAGAACATTAAAAAAATAAATGAACCAAACCGTTTCAGCCGGTTTCGAGTGATGCGCTTACCGATGAACAACATCTCATTTTTATTGCATAGATTTGAATTCACTAGATATTGCAGATTGTACGATAAGTGACACAAATTACACGCACCGATTAGCTTAGTAGCCAATACAAATACATATTTATATTCTTTTCATTTCGATCTGTTTCTTTTTCAACACTAACAGCATGTTGTGTAGAAAACGAACTTATAATTGTGTAGTTATAAAACTATGAGTTTGGTTACGTAAATTGCGTTCGCATTACTTTAGTTCAAACACCTCCACATCTAATTCTTTGACGGGCAGGGCTTGTATATTTTAGTGGATTTTGTTTATGTTACTAAGCCTCCCCGTTGTCTTAGTAATTAGTTTAAGCCTAATGTTTGCGGGTAGGTATTACAGTATCAATTTCAGTATTTAAATTAATACCAAAATCATTGTTAGCAATCTAGTTTGGTCTACTGATTAAATGCTAGCAAAGATGCTATTTGTCTTTTCTAATACAGATACTATTTTTTTGATACCATAAAGTCTTTAATAATTTTATTTTAGTAAAATAAAATAAAAAAATATTTAAATTATATGTGACTCCTCTGGAGTTGCAAGCGTCCGTGGGCAGCGATGACCACGTATACTTTGGCGGTCAGCTTTTTAATAAAGTTGTATAAAAAATGTTTACTTAAGTGTTAAAACTACTTATTAAGATGTTTTTCTTAGTTTTTACATGATTATATAATCATATGATTAAATTTGTTTTCTTATGAAAAATGGTCCAGCTTCATTTCAAAATCCAGTCCGACAGCGTGACGCTCCCTCCCGGAACACGGCAACTCGTCGTGGCACGTCACTAAGCGGTCACCTATCAAGTGGCTAAGTGACCGCACCCAGGGCATACAGTGACAGATATCGATAGCCATCGGACGAGTGGCGCCGACCCTCCGCATGACCACCGCTCCCGCGAGTGTGATCGACATAGCGGATACCTTCGGCATCCCGATAACGAAGGTTGCCGTTGAGGTCGCGGACGCCGCCCACGGGGGCAAACGAAAGCCGTCCTGCGCCCGTACGTGCTGCCGAACGACGCACGCGTCGCGCCGCGCCCCGGACCGGCCTATTTATTGTGACTACCTTCGAAGTTTGAGAACATCATGGATTGACGCAACAGCAACTGCCGATTTCGCCGCAACTTTAATGATTAAAGTGTCAGTCGGCACAGCACCGCGACCGTCACGGATGTGCAGACGAGCGCACTGGTACGGCCGTCCTCTGCGGTCGACGGCCAACGGCCGCTAGCTGTGCCTACTAGTTGATGACGCCTGGCCTAAAAGATTAATTCAATAATTTTTTGGTCGCTTAATTGCTGAACGTATAAAATCGAATTAGTGTTTTTTTTTTTGTTAATCGTAGAAATCTCATCGCGTGAATAGAATCAAAATAAAAAATACATTCTAGTGCTTTTCTGACAAGCTTATGGGGCGTCACATACACTAACTAGATTGGCCTCGCATATTCAGCACAGTCATCACCAGAACGTAACTCATTTTAATAATTCTAGAAATGTTTTAATATTCCGTAACAGAAACTTATTTCCAACATTTTTCGGTTCTAAACGCATCTATAGCTTGCCCGCCTCTCCATTAGATATCTTATTCTTTTCTAAAAGTTTAGGTGGCTCACTACTCCCTGCATCAGATGCTCTATTTCTTCCTAGAATGCCAGAAACGCACCAATGATTTCCCTGAGGTTGTGAGTGTCCATGTGATCACTTACTCACTAGTAACTGGAATTTGCGTTTGCCCCTTAAAAAGATATAAATTTTAGGTGACGTCCTTCAAAATCATCCAGTTAGACTATCTTAGAAGTACACTTCTCGCATATTTTGAGATTCGAAATAAAATATTCGACGGAGCTTCAAATACGCAACCAATATCTCGCGAGGAGCGAATCAGAGGAGAAGAACAGAGAGAGAAGAAGTGTGTTACCTAAAATTCCATGTTTTGTGTGTCAGCAGAGGTGTAGGTATCATACTAAACGGACCACATTATTCTGGCGCGTTCGCCGCCCGCCGGCGCTATTTCCGAAGAGGAGGGGACATAACGGGGGCTTATTGAATAGCGATCGCATAGAAATTTCCAAGTGGGTAATTTATATTCTGAAACTGAAATGGATTTCATATGAAACAGTGTACGCGCGTCGGAGGGACGCCGGCGCGTGCCCGCGGGACCGCGCCGGCGCGTGTGCAACATCGGGTTTCCGGCTCTCTTTTTTCCTTACTTCTTTCTATGCATTAAATGCGCACGCAATTCCGTGATGTATAAGCTGTCGTATTTCTTTAGTACGAGTGCCGTGAAATGTGGTTAAACGCGTTTCGACCTTAATCGTCCCTCCATCTTAACCGTCCCTCGAATCGACGCTCCTTGACCGCAAGCCGCAAACTGTGGGAATGAAATGGGCAAAACTTTGGAGTCACGAGTGACGCGGTCGCGACGAGCGGGTGCGTCATGGTGCTCCGTCACGTCATTGTATTACGCGTTGTATGTCAATGTAGCATAGCTCGCTGCATAGCTTACGCTCGAACACTCGTCTAAATATCTTTAATCTCGTTCTTACCGCACAGTTCGTAAAGAAACGAACAGTTTACCGATACACTAATTTATTGTTGTTTCGGGTTCTATTTATACCATTGTTTCGGTATACATACTTAAAATGTATTTATGTCAAATCGAGAGGAATTAAATTTAAGCCCTTCACGAAGGTGTGGTGCGGGCTGAAGGACGCTCAAGACCGTCGTTACCAGCGCGACCACAACGTGCAGGACTGACAATTGACAAACGACTGTTTAAAACTTATTTGTTAATTGGTCAGGACCGAATCCGGTGCCTTTTAGTCCAAAGCCGATGTTCTTAACCACTGAGTCACCACTGCTTTAATCCAACAATACATCATATTATTAATCTAATTTAAACTTTATCTATATACGAAAAAACTTCATTGGCGTAATTAAAAAATTGTTTTTAATTTTATCCAAATACTTTATTACAATGAAATAACAAAAGGAGTAATATTTAAAGGATTAATATTTATATTTTTATAATGTATAAACACAATTTTATCTTTTATTTGCAATTTTGTGAATTATTGATTGAAAAATTGGAATATTTTTACATTGTTTTGTTACCTGATGTCACTGTTGAACTAGCTAATTCCGCCTGTCTAAAACTCATATTTATATTCAGAATAATGATATTGGTAGCATCGTTCATATTTTGATAAATGGCAACTCCTCCAGCTCGAACGTTTGACGCATCAGTTATTAGTGGTCTGAAGTTGCTCGCTAAACCACTTGTGAACGACTTCATACCGTAGTTTTCGTGTCACCCCGCTTGTATGCGTCAGAGAGCAAAATGAAAAGTCGATCATGCAAGGGGACTTACCCTGTTTTTGCCGACGCGTCGTCCACGTGTTCAGGCGCTCGGGCCGTGATCGTCTACTGGCACTGTTTTTAATTATTTTGTTGTCGACATTTCACTCCCTCAAATAAGTTTTCTGTATGAAAAGTACATCTATCCCTTCACCGGCCCGCGTAATGTGCTTTTCATTCGTCGGCGTCTGAGCAAATACCTCCGATGTCAGCCGGTCAAGCGAGTCTCTACGATGTCTTGCGGATCTCCCTCCTACCCCCGTATCTATTGGTTGTCTTTTGTCTATGGGAGACAAACAAATATTAAAGGGGAAAAAATGTCGTCAACACCCATAAAAATTAATTTTTATCATTTTTTCATAACGTGCCAAAAAATTATAACTTCAAGAAATTACTAGTGTTTATACTTTTTATTAGGGAAAATATCTTAGCCCTGATTTATCTTAGTGTCGAATACCGAAAAGTGTATGAATATAATAATTTAACTGAAATTTTATAGTCAATCTGAAGAAGATGTTGTGCATTTGTAATATTCGACCTCGAGCTTTTACAAACCCTTAATTCGACAATCCCTTTAACGAAATAAACGATCTCCTCCCCAAAATTGAAATTCAATTTCCAAAACTACACGGCCGTAATTGGACCGACAATTCCTGCCTTTGTTCCGATTTTCAACTTTCTGTACCGAATAGTTAAGGAGATAATCGGCTGTCGCCAACAGATAACGAAGTGATTTCAAAATTACTAATAAAAACCGCCATCTTCCTACTCTGACATCAAAGGCAGAATGATTAATCCGTAATTTCCTAAGGGTAATTGTATTTCTTCGAACAATCTATAAGAACTGTATGTACATATTGTGTGTATTTAATGATTTCTAACAATGTTGTTTCTTGAATAATAAAATTCTTATCGAAACATGCGAACATCTCTTTTGTATGTGAAAACTGTAGAATATTCAATGCTTAAATTCAAATATACAATGAGGTATTTGACTAATAAAGGAAATACCTACAATATTCATAAATATTAAACAACAAATAATGTATTTGTTGATAGAATACATAAGACTACTCTGGAAATGATAATTATGATTGTTTGAAAAATCAACGGACTCTAAACCGTCAAATATTCTTTGTCATATATTCATATAGGTCTTATAAAATGGAGATTAATATGTATAACTGATTCTATGTCTACCACAATGACGTCACGCTGTTCTAGTGTTTTGTTTATTAAATTGCATATTAAAATATTCATGATTTGGATATTTTATATTTATCTATAAAGTAATGGCATTGCACTTTTTCTCCAAAACGCTTTCAATACAGCGATACAAAATCTGAGCGATGTTTGACCTTGCAGGCAAACCTCAAAACTTTCCGTATTATTTTGTAGAGTGGAGCATTCGTATGAAAAGCCCTTTTCAGCACTAATTTTTTTTTTTTGTCACATCAGGGAAGTTCTAATAATAATACTGCAAGGTGACCGTCGGTACCTATTGCTGTTATTGTTTGATCTTGTTAAAACTAATCAAACTGCATTTTGTTTTACTGTGAATTATTTTTATTTTCGTAATCTAAGCTGTTTCGAATGAAAAGGTCCTTGCACCCACTACAGTATCCTTCGAAAGAATTATTATGATATCTCTCGAAAACATGTAAAGATTTCCATTAACATTAGAGCATTCAAAGTAGTTTTATTAGGATTAGAGCCGGTTTGATTTCGGGACCGATCGGTTCAATAGCTTAAATACTATTTATAAAATAAACCTTTTCTAAATTTTTTTTGACGTAATTTTGTAATTTCTCAAAATATACAAATCGTTTTATGTCAGAAAATCTATGTTCAGTCAAGCCGTTTCGATCATCGTAAGCCTCATTCCAATTTGTCCGTTCGTTGGGAAGACATTCAAGATTAACAAAACACACGCACACGCAAACGCACCCGTACACACGCTCATGCACACTTAAACACGCACACGTGCACACGCGCACGCATAAACGTGCGTGATCGCGCAGAACTTCACAGCCATGCACACACTAACGACTTGCATACGTACACGCAGTAGCACACATCATTCACACACGCAAACACACACACACACACACATACCCACGATTTTCTTAAAAAATTAACACATCTATGTTTCGTTCTAAATTTATTACCTTAATGAATATTGATATTAATATCTAGGGAATAAAATGACGAGTGATGATATTTTGTGCCAACAACAAAAACCGAATAAATTATATAATAACAAAGTAGTTCGTGTATCTGTACTAATGTCATAATTTCGTTGTAAGTTCCGATACTAGTTTGTTTCTTATTTCATTCGTTCTTTGAAAAAGGAATTCGATGTTTTATTGTCGATCCCGGCTCCCATTATTATATCGATTATATTATTATTGTCGTCATTTCATCCACTTGGCATTTCAAAATTTGTTATTTGTTAAAGAAAGTTTTGTAAAAAATCGAAAGTGTCTAAACTCAGCGGCTTGGACATTTGTAAAAAACTTTAAATTTAGTCTCTTATTTCAGTCGCTTAGCTATGGATTGTCACGAAACAGTAATCACATTTTTTTTTGTGGTGAAAGGCTTAAGTATCAATTTATACATTAGCATTTATCATTAGCATTACACTTTTTGTGTTCATCAATTCGCGGTTGCATTTCTAAATAACCCCTCATAATGCTTGCATGATTTATAAAAGGAAGTTTCTTTGCAAAATTTAGAATTTCTAGATCCATTGGTCGGGCTGTACTCTGATATATAATTCAGCTTGTCACTGAGTTTCTCCTTTCATGTATTCAGATAAATGAGGCTTAGATCTAATACCGAAGTTAGAGTTCAAAGTTCTTAGAATTCTGGAGCGCCATGAACATTTACAAGAGACTTCTGCAGCGTTATACTCGACTTTAATATAACCATTCAGTTTTCACAGCTAAAACCATAAGACTCAAGAATTGGAAACTCGTCGTAAAGGCTTCGTTCGGCGATGTGGACATTAATTGGTTCGATATTTATCGAAATGACCATGCAATAAATGAAAAAAGTTTAAACTACCATTTGAATCTACAAAATTTATATGGCGCGTAGATGTAAGGTGGTAATTTTAAAATTACTCTAATTTTTATGGGTGTCGATTACTCGACGTTAGATAGAATACCAAATGCATTGGATTAATTGTGCAAAGCTCCAATTTAGTTTTTGTGCCTCTTTATTAATGTGAATTAAAAGAGGAAACATTTAGAACTCCTTTTTATACCTAGTATTTAAGTACACAGACGTGGGAGCTATCGTTTAATGTAACATCAACACCTACCCCCTGATATATCAAATGTCACCACAATAACATGTAATTGATGTATGTAATTATTGCGGTCGCGCGTGGGGTTAGGTTATTAGAGGACATACATTAATTTAGGAACTTTGTACATTGTCAGTAAGGATATATGTAATGTACAACAAAGGTAGATTTAAAATCAGGCAACTTTTGTGCACCACGACGTCGAATTGATGTCGAATTTATTTGGCTTAGCAGTATGTATTTTTTTATAATAAATTTATTATAGGTATCAAGAAAACAATAAAATGAATAAGAAACAGTTTCACAGCTTTTCGAATATACAAAGAATTCACACACCGAACACGAAAGATAACAAAAATGAACTTTTATCTCGAAATGTATGTAAATTTTCAATGCTGGTCTTAAGTTTTTAATGTTTTTATCGACATAAAGTATGTAATTAAAAAAGCTAATACAGTGATAATTCAAAATAGTTACATGATTTTAAACGTCTTAAGAAGGGGTTTTAACATGGCTAGAATGAATTACAAAAATGGATTACGTGAAAAAGAAATTATCAAAAATAACAAGAGGAACTGATAGTGAAGCGCTCATATCAATGTCATTGTGATTGTAATCTAAATCATACTTAATTTTTTGATCTACACCGCTTCTTCTAAAAAATTTGCAAAAAAGTTATAGATAATAAGCCCCAAATAAATAATAAACTCCACGTCATATAAACACTGGACTGAAAAATTAGAAGATTGGTGACAACAAATTTATTGAGATTGTGCTAGGATAGCTAATAAAAATCTTTGTTTTATTTACATTGCATTGACAATCTATACTTATTAGGTTCCAAACATGCTGAAAAGTTTGTATATTATGCCAGTTTCAGCATGCTTTTGACCTTGATGCGCTGTGTACGCAGAAGAAATGCTTTGGGCTTGCGGGACGTATTTCAGACAGATCTTAAAGAGTTAGTGGCTGGTTATTATAATTTTCCTGTAAAACGCATTTTCTAGCAATAAAATTTTTCGTCTAATTATATTTCAATAAATTTCAATTCTAAAACAATAAGTAGATAGATATTTAAAAAAAAAACATTCTAAAGACAACGATCTACAAAAGTATAAACAACCTAAATTTATAGACTTTAGTTTCTTGGCTGAATAAATTCTGAAAAAAAAAAACTTTTCATTAGGCTACATTTTCATTATATAACAAAGATTAATGTAGTCGGTTTGGAAGATTTAGAATTTGGATCTTCAATCAGTAAGGTTGACCTTTGGAAAAGTAGGAGCTTCAATGAACAATAGTCAAGGAATTGAAATTCCGTAGAGCTTGTTATTCACCGCATTGTTTCTCGAGTAATGATCCCGAATGTCGACATCGGATATACTCGTATGTGTACTTTGTCGGTATATCGAATGTAGTAAACAAGACATGGAAATGTCTTATGTATTCACGGAGACAAGTTTAAGGTAATCCGTTTTAAGACTTTTGTCGTCTTTCCGTAGGTATCGTGTAAGGCGTAGTTTTTGGGGCCGCATTACAAAATAAAACGGGTACAAATTAGAATCGAGGCTTTGCGAGAATTAAGACATTTTTAGGCTGGATCTAAAGAATTTCTTAATTCAGCGGCGAACGACATCTAAATAGATTAATCTTCTTTTTATTATGTAAAAAAAAAACTGTAAAAATTTGGAACATTATTTCGTTTTTACTTTTATGAATACGCATATAGTGATAACGAAAAGTTTCAGGCTATTTAGCCTGTAAGGTAGTAATATCAGGCCGGTAAAAGTATTTCACTTTCTGGAAAAAACGTAATTTTAAGGGAATTCTTAAAGTAATTCTTACTAAATAATAATCTACAAGGCATCTATTAGAATAAAAAAAGTTTCATTGCAATAACTTAGGTTGTTAAAAGAAAATTGAAATTTCCATCACAAACGTTTGCAGAAAACTATTTGTGTAATTATGTCAGATTTCAGTATTAAATTACTAACAATCACTGAAAAAAATTGTTGTGAAATATAAAAAAACGGACATATAGTCAGAAAAACATACTTACCTAATCAAAGGCGTACAAATTTTATTTTATTTAAACTTAGATACAATTTTCATTTTTCCACCTTTCTCAGTTCAAATTTCAACAAAGTCAGTGAAACAGTTTAACAGATATATCAGATAAGTTACTTTTACATTTATAGTTTAACAGAATTTCAACAAAAAAGCACTGAAAGCAAGGAATGATTGATCAACCAGTCTGATAGACTCAGCAGGAAAGAAATAGAGAAATACCACATCGAAAAATAAATTCATATCGCCAATAGTACCTGAGTGAGCTAATGCGGGTAGCGAGCTAATAGCTTTTAGTGACGCCATCTGTCGACTTGATTGCAAATACAATTATTTTTTTCTTGGAGTCTAAAAATCTACCATGTTAATTCTCAATAACATTATATTTAAGTTCTAAGTAACATACCGCCTACTTTATCAAAACATAATTACTGATGAAATAACGGTCAATACCTTCTTATTCTGTAACTAAAAAAAGAATCAATTTCTCTTAAATCACCTCACTTCCTTTCCATTAATCCCTCTTCATCGCATATACTATTTCTGTTTAAGAAGACAGCAATACACTGATGACTTTGGTGTTGCGAGCGTCTATGAGCGGCTGTGACGCTCTGGTATTTGGTGAGCTCGTTGTCCCTTCGAAAATGCAAAAAAGAGCTTCATTTGGGACGGAACGATAAAAGGCTTTAACTAATTTGTTTAAAAAGTTAAAAAGTTTCCGGTCACAATATCTTTATTCAAATAGGAATCCAAGATGTTGTGACTAGAAAATATATAATTATAACATGATTTTAATTTTGATCATAAGTAAAAAGGTGATGAAGACTCATATGAAGTTTATATTGTTTTCGGTGTTAATCTCTTAAAGCACACTTTTATTAAATATCTGCATATAAAGAGGATATTATAGACCAACCGGCTGATTTGTTACAACGGAGGCTGAAGAATGAGAAACCGGTTAGAGCCCAGAGCATTTTTCCACTTTAATCTAAGGTAGTTCGAAAATTTTAAACTATCGCTATTAAAGGTTGAAACTGACAGAGGAATTTTAAAAGTTATTACCACGGAACTGCCAGATAATGTGAAAATTCACATTTAGTTTTCTAGAAATAAAGGTTTAATATGGCACGTAACTATTTTAACTATTCTAAAAAGCATGTTAATAAAAGGAAGCTTTGCCATCCTGAGAAATCTCTTCGCCATGTTTCAAATATTAATTTTTAAAGGCAGTAGCAAGACAAAAATAAAACTGAAAATTAGACAACTGCTCTGAAACTTATGGATGTCAATTCTATTTCTCTATTATTCTGTTTATCTGATATAATATTCTATTTAGGTAGTAATTTTGGGCGTTTATTTTGAATCTAATGATTAATAACAATAAAACATGCATTTTCTCTCAGTAATCATACTCAGAATAAATTATTTAGATAAATATAGCTAATTAGAATATTTTTTAGCATTGTACATGCGTTTCCATGGTATAAAAAATTGTATAATAATGATCACAATTATATAAATGCTTGTTATTGTTAAATATAATTTAAACGATTGTTGTATATTTAGTTTCGATGTACTTCTCTGAAAGAGAAATGAACTTGTTACATTTGTCATAAAGAGACATTAAGCCATAAAAATAATATTTTTTTATGGTTTGACCCTAAACAGCAAATAATAAGGTACAGACCGGTAGCCAGACCGCATGGTAATACGCGGTTGATTCAACAAATTACTTTTGCAAATAACTCGTTAGTAATATGTCTTCAAACTTTTAAAATATAGTAGCCTAGGTATCCTGACTTAGTGTTAAACTTCCGATGAAACGTCTCATTCCTAATTTTTACGGAAAACGAAACACGTTTATTTACAATATCCTATCGCTGGATCCAAATTTCATCACAGGTTATTATTCAGGAAACGATTTTCATCCTTTTTCGTTTACTCATATTTAAAAACAGCTCGTAACATCTCACAAGTCGTTCCATGTCGAACGGATCCAGCGCGCATTGACTATACAGATGCTTAAATATTTATGAATAATTTAATTTCACTGTTCGATTCGTTAGTTTCTTAAAATCGATCTCTTCATTTTCTCCACAATTTCTTCGGTAATGACCGAAACTGGTCGCCCATTACGGAGATCTACATGATGATCTCGCGACTTTTTATAAACTGCTTCAACCAAAACTCTACGATGAAATCAATACCGCATGAATCGCTAAAACTATTTAATATACATTATATTGTCTACGATGGCGTCTTCCTCTCTTTATTGAAAAAATATTATTGTTGATGCTCATTTTTTTCTTAAGACACGTCCAAAACAAATATAGATAATTTATAAATCAAACGATGAATAAACAAATAGTATTATCAGAAAAGGCACAAACCGAGAATACGACAAAATAACGGCCAGTATCATTTCCGCATTACGTTTGGTCAAAGGAGATTAGTTTTCAGTCCACCCTCGTATATCAACCAAAGGGTTGATGCAATGTAGTATTATGTATCCGAGATATACATAAATTATTTTGATGTTACATATGTTATAAGTGAATAAATAGTTTATAGTAAATTCGTTTTCAATATTTTCAATTGTAAGGATCTGAATAATATTTAGAATAGTCAAATCTCTATTTATTCATTCGCTAATTATTTCTAAATATATTCTAACACCTCGAGAAATCTACCATTATTTTAGAAAAAATCATTAAATTAAAATTCAATTAACGAAATATATTAACTTTAAAAGTTGTCAAATAAAATTGGTGCTACAACACCTGATATATTTTATTAATAATTTTGTTAAGATCTATGGCAATAGGGGATCTTTATTAAGATTAGAAAATTAGATATTTGAAGACACAAAAAATTTTTATTCAACTCGTCTAAGACATAAAACTGGTCACTCTCAATACACGAATTCCCATCTGTACTCTTTGGCATGATTACTAGAATAGTCTTTATTTATAAACAAAGTCATAGATAGTTATGTCTAATCATAAAATGAAGTTTGAATCAGAAATTTCGAGAAAATTCCGATCAATCACAATTTGTAGATTATGTAAATAAAACACGATCGCAATTTCGATGTAAACAGTCGAAATTGTGAGCGTGTAAATAGTGGTCTATGTAGATAGTAATTAGTCTTATTCTATTACTACCTTTCTGCCCCGACTTCGCCCATGTTGGCATAGAATGTGTACTCAAATATTTTGTAAGTAAAATGTAAAAGTTCTTGATGTCACTCCCAATGTCGTTCCCATTTTCAATTCTGGTTCCTGTACTTTTCTGATTGCGATTCATCGTCACAATGTTAATCCGATACTCGACTTCGACCCCGGTCACGTTCTCAATTTCTTTCCTGGTCCTGAGTCTCATTTTTGTTCTCTGGCTAGCTTTGAATTTTTATATATTATATAACCCACTACCTCCCCATAGTGAGAAACGAGTCATACAGTTTATAATAAGCAATATTGATACCAAATTCTATAGTCACACCTCGCTCCATAAAAATCTTTTGTCAAAATCGACCCCATTTTACCCTTTTAAAAAAATTACATAAAAGAACGTTTCTTAATAAATCGCTATGTTTTGTTCATATAAGTATAGATCAAAACGTTATCAATCAATATACATTTTTATTGTAATAGTATCAAAATATATGATTTAGAGGCATTATTTAGTTGCTTTTAAAAATACTTAAGTATCTGTATGTCGGCTGATAATATTTTAAGTACCTCTAGCACTGCATAGAATGTATCAATGATAAATTGAATTTTTCAAATAAACTACAATTTGAAATCAGTTTCCAGATATTTAAAATCAATTCTAGTTTCGCCGATCACTAGAACGCTGTGCGAAAGGAGAAAGCGTAAAAAAACTGGCCAAGAGAATATCAGATCATGCTCATTATAGGGTTCCGAATCATTATTACAAAGAAATGTACGACAGATGAAAAAAGTATGTTGTTACACTTTTTTTATGTTTCCCGCATGGTTATAAGCACTTTAGTCGTCTATAACTAAAAAATCAAGTAGATATGCCCACTATTACTATTAAACTCGTGTAAGCTAAAGTGCATCAGCAAAAGAGCGTATCTTCATCACATTTGTCTTTTTGCTGAAAAACGCAATTTTTCGGTAATATCACAAAAACAGTATATCGATCATGTTCAAAAAATTGCCCTTAAAAGTAAATAGTAAGCTTTATCTTTCTCATTTCTTCGTATTTTTTGGTTATACGGTTTAGAAAATAGAGAGAAGGGGACACAATTACTCCAACTTTCGGAGCGATTATTTCCGGAATCGTTCACGTAATTAGAAAAATTGCTAAGAAACCTTCAAGTGTTTTCAAATGAACTGTCAAAATATGTCCCACTCGTTTATTTTGCCTGATAAAAATTTTTTTCAACTTCTGTTACATCTATGGAGAGCCCGTTTAGAAATATTTATTTTTGATTTTGAACTATCAAACTAAGTAGCGACTCATAAAAAACACCTACACTATAAATTTCATCAATATGCATCTGGTAGTTTTTGAATAAAATGCCTGTGACATACGGACGGACGGACAAGACGAAACTATAAAGGTTCCGTTTTTGCCATTTTGAATCGGAACCCTAAAAACGATAGTTGCTCAAGGACGAGATTTATAAAGTAAAGGATTGCTTAAGATAATAAAAAATATTGCAGATTATAAAATAGAACTACGGTTTTCATTAACTAAAAAAAACTAAGTAAAAGCAAGCAATCCCATTATCTCATCTACGTTTGGCTTCAAATATTGTTGATCTTTGTTCGACAGAAATTGTTTTTCTTGAAAAACGGAGTTCAAATTATTCATGATATTCATAAATTGGCTACGAAAAAATCAGTATCGAATTCGTTAGAACTGCTTTCCAAAAAAGTTAGCATACACACAATATGCTTTGTTAACTACAAGTACGCCTCGTTAAAGCAATAATGTGTCACTAGTGTTAGGATGAGCTGAGCCACGAGAAAATATGTTTCCCAGGGATTGCTACTAAAACTAGAAATTCGTACCATACTTAAGTACCTACGGATAACTATAGATACGTGTAGTACAACTGTCTGTATGAGCTGCGACATACAAAAATTAAAAATTTCAGCTTGCCTGAACTATAAATAAAATGTACAATGTAATTTTGTTTATATTCAATTGAAATGAAATTATTTTTAATGTTAATTTTCATGGGGCTATATATCACAGCAAAAGACGACATATCTTCGTAACGGCATCCGAGTGACGTTTTTGAGGTTGTATGTTAATTGATATGTAATATAGCTTACATAATGTAGAAACTAACGTCATGTAAAATATAATAGGTACTTATATTAGTAACTATAAGTGTTACAATTTCAGTTTTCTTATCCTCTTATTTACTGAGAAAAAAAGGTTTGTCGATAATAGGTAGACGCCGAAGAAAAACAGAAGGCTAAATGAAATACAAGTATTGTGTCTTTCCAAAAAAATTGGTTGCCTGTAAAGTCGGTATACGGGCGAAAGTTTTACGTGACAACGACTTTGAATGGTAAAATCATTTTAATGTGAATATTCATTCGTATAGTAGGAAGAAGGATGAAATAATAGTAACAATTTAAAACATTTATTTATACAAAGAATTATATTTAAAACATTAATTTATACAAAGAATCTCGCACTGAATTTCATATTAACAAAATTTTATTTTTACCTTTACACATACATACGTATTTATATACAAATATACATACAATAACTTGCAATACATTTGCAAGCTATGCACTAATTCTCTAGTGTGCGCGCGGCAGACCGATCATAGTTGAGTGGAAGAGACGCAAGGCATTCGGCGGGTCTCTCTCTCGTTCGGTGACTCATCGTAACGTTACCGAGCGTTACACTTTTCATAAGTGACTCCCAGCCGCAACCTAATTTAAGACGTTGTCACGTAAACGGTAGGTGGAGAATATTAAAAAGTTCGATTAAAAAGAATGCTATTTAATATACGCATACAAAATTTGTTCGAAATGAAGATTTATAAATACTAAAGTATTCGCACTTAATTTTCATTACGGTAGCAAAAATAAATTGTTCGAATTAAATTATTAATTCGAACAATTTATAGAATATTAAGCCCGCCCTTACAAAGTTAACGATTTATAAGGGCCGGTCTAATTTATCTTAATTAAAACTATTGTTAGTAAATGTTACTCCATAAACTTAAGTTTGTCTTTAAATCAATAAAATTAAGTATTGAATAAAATTGGTAGACGATGCTAGTCTTTTTTCTCTCTATAATTAATAATTCAATATCTTCCCACGAGCATATTCCGATTTCTCTGTATGTAGTGTGTTTAACATAGTGAAGTGTTGTACTACATAAAAAGTCATCTTACAAAAATAATATACCACTATATCCAATAAAATAAAAAAAAATCAAAGAAAACTGTGAATCTGCTCAGTATTGTGAAGCTTATATATATATATATATATATATATATATATATATATATATATATATCTAAGATTAATAATTTTAATTTTTGAAATCGGTGCCTTCCGCCACCGCAAGCCGTATTTCATTTCGTCAAAACCGAAAATTGGTCCGAAAACTCCCGCGGGGGCCGTACACGAAATTTTAATCCGATGATTTGTTTGAACACCTCCATCCGAGTTTGCCGATGACAAATTGCCGCTTACGGGCCGCACCCGGCGAGGTGTTCTCGCCCAAATCGATTTTCGTTTAGCGGTGCCTCTTGTAATTTCGTGGATTTAATTGCGTCAATAAGATCGCTTTGTCGACGAAAGCACGTGTCTGTCGGTGTGTGAGTGTCATCGTATGCGTACATGTCTACGGCTCCACACATGTAACGACACACATAATACTTGGCGTCACGTATAACATCGGCTGCATTTGCGTGACTGTCGTCAAGTAAAGTATTTGATCGGTTTTCGGATCGGATCAATCAGATATTTCTCATCGACTGATAGGACGATAAATATTTTTCTATGAAACCCACAATCGTATCAATTTTGACCTTCTTCTTATCCGTTCTCGATAGAGTGGTCGTCGGAATATTTCTTAAATTTTCTATATCCATTTCTATAACGACATAATAGTTATTCGCCATAGAATAAACCGCCACATATTTATTTTTTCAATACTTTCTTAATTTAAACAAGCACCATCTAGCGGTCTTCGTAGTCCAAATTAATACCGCCGCGGCGCAGATAATTTTCGTGTGGATACGTGCATGGAATGACTCTCGCGCATCGAGTCTACATCGTGTACCAATATTAATTTCGTTAAGTTTATCAAGTCTGTGATCAAGTGCTTTAGCGCAGAACGGAAGGAGGAAGATGGCGCGCCCGCAGTTGACTGAGACTAGGCAGCTTCTCCCGTTGTATGTCCTTCTTTGCTATTCCGTTTCCGCCATTTTGTTTTAGCGTTTCGCTATCGCTTGTAAGTAGATACAAGTGATCCAGGCCATCGCCAGCCACTCATTTGAAGAAGCATCGATAACTGACGACGACGTGGCGGCAACAAAGCGATACCTCACAATTGCATCATGAACCTGAAATCGATTAAGATTCCAGTCGTGGTCTCGCTCTCGATTCTGTCCGGACTGCCGCGATTCGATCCCGGTTCCGATTGTAAACCTTCTCCTGGTTGTGATAGCAGTCTCGTTATGATACTGGACATCGGGTCTTTTGTCAAAGATAACGGAATATTGACAGTTGTTCGATCATTGTGAATATCCTCCGAGAAATCCCTCGCGATTCTGTCTTGATTACGCTTCTTTCATAATTTTTAATAAATTTTATGGCCTGATATTTCACACTGTTTCTCAGGGTTTAGATTATCTCTCTGCTGAATTCTACCAAAAGCGCAAAGAAAAAAAAAAACAAAGAAATATTTTGAACTGACTTATTCTATTTTAAATCTTTGCATTTGAATATTGTTGATACACTTTCAATAGAAATTAAAAGAAATTTATTACTTTTGTTATTTGTTAGTCGAACAGTGAAAACTAAATAAAAGTAATTTAAATTCGGGACACTGTCTAGTCTGTACGATCAGCAGTTTTCCAGTTCAATTATGATGTACATTTGAACAAACAGGAAGTTATTTTTTTAAACTTTGATCTGCGTCTCCATCTTTACCTAGATTACTAACAGGAAATGCATTGCACTCATTAAAAATTCCAATTTATTTATTAGCAAAGCTGTCTTATAACTTACTAATTTGAAAACAAAATACATACAATATTTTTAAATACAGTTTTTTTTATATCTTTGATTTTTTTAATATAAATGTAATACTGAACAATAATTACACGAATTCTTTAACGAGTAATCGAAATAATTTCGAACATTAAAGAGAGACTAATGGATAGCACTAGTATTGTGGTACTGGATATATACAAAAATACATACACTAAAAATAGTCGGAAAGAGTCCGAATTAAAAATCTTGGACTTTACTGATTTTATTAAGTACAACCCAATCACTATAAGCTCTCTTTTGAGGCCTTTAGCTTAATTTTGGTTATCTTTTATTTTCTGTTTGATATTATAATTCGAATCTCTTTGAGATTCTTACTTGTGTTTGTTTAGACTTTAGATCTGTTCGCTGCATATATCTCATAATATTGTAGTAGTCGGACGACCGATGGCCTAACGAAGTATCAAAGCTCGCTTCCTAACAAAGAAACTTTTCAACTATTGATATATTCAACTTTTAGCATTGCACGTTTAATTTTGATAACCAAACATGAATTTAATTGTTACCAATTTCTCTAGTCGACTTCATCTTGCAAAGAACTCTGCAACGAAGTAAAAGTAACGATTTAAACTTTTTTTTATAATTTTAACATGCTATAAATGGAATGTGTTTGTTATTCATGGCTGATAAAAATAACTCAAGAGAAAATGGACAAATGTAATGGTAAATTGGAGCCAGAGTCGGTTTCAAAATCGAATATATGACCGAGCTACCACCAGAGTCAATACCGAAGTCAGGATCGTTACTGCAATCGTCATAGAGGCCGGGATTGAGCCTAGACTTGCACCGAAATCGCGGCTTAACTAGGATAAAGATTGGAGATGAAATCAAAAATAGCGTTCGAGGTTTCAATATAAAAAAAAAACGATTTTTTTCTTTTTAACGATAGATAAGTTAATAATTAAGAATATAAAATAAAGACGATGTTTCAAAACGATTTGTTACGTACGATTGACGGCATAATGGCGGACGGAATAAACTCAGGAGCCAATTAAAAAATTCATCACACGTAGGCAGCCTCCAACGTTTCCGCCTTTGGGTGCGGAGGAGAGAAAAATTGGAGAAATCTCATTTTCTGGTACATTTCGCCGGTCAATCTCGCGGCTGTGCTCCGAAATTATTCGAAGGCGAGATCGCTTTTTATGCGGGAACAGAAGAAGAAGAAGATTTAAATTAACAAGAAACGATTTGTTCCGTTGTAAACGCGGGAGATGTACCGTTGGAAACGGATTTGTGAAGTCGGACCTAACAAATTACGCAATGCCTCATCACACAATTGATGTCAATCGCATTTCATATCTAGTCTTTTCATATTAGAATATGTTTTACCTTATTATGTAATATTTGTGAGACTATAGTGAAATGCATAATTATTGTTGTACTGCAAATTACTTTTTACTACAATCGATCACAAAGTGTCATCCAACCTGTTTAATATTTTAAAGTATTTAAACAATTTGCGTTATGGCTATATGGCTAATTAGGATATAAAGTACTAAAGACGTAAGTGACAGCCTAAATAAGATTTAATGAAATTTGTGTAACGTCACATATTAAACTATTTTAAACGGAACTTATAGCAAATTAGTAAGTCAAACTTGAAATGACAATCGGAATTTATTTTACATGTATAAAGCGATACGTATGACTGTTTGTTTTACTTTCGATCAACCTCAAAATCCAAACACAAAGTGGTTGGTACTTCTACTTAAAAGACGCAGTATAAAATAATTAACGGGACTGGAATCGGAACAGAGACTAGAATGAATGACGCGGCCGAGATCGTGACTAAGGCTAAATTTGCAGGTGCAACATAATATGCAATGAAACACATTCGAACTTTGAGGTGGTGTGGGTCAGTACGGGCCACAGGGCTCTACTTTCAACCGGTGCCAATCGACAAAGGGTGTGTGCGTAACACAATCGATTAACTTTGGTATGGCTAAGGTAATCACCTACGTTTTTTAGCCACCCTCAAAATGGATTGATTATAATTAATTGGCCATGCCGTGTAAACTTAGGACTTAAGATTGCTAAGTAATTGTTTGTAACTTGTTAATATGTTAATGTTAATAAGTAATTTGGAACTTGTTACAAGTAATTTCCACTGGCAATGTAGATAGTTGGTTCACTGCGCACCAGGGCCACGAAGTAAGGAAGCAATATTTATTTTTCGTGTTATCAATGTTCGATCCATTTGTGTAAAAGAGGATTTTTTTTTATGAAGTAACTTTAATTTAAAAAGTACTAAATGCCAGAGAAATTTTAGATATGGGAGCCTTATTTTATTTAATTACATTACTAGTACTTAGAATCTTTTTCAATGAACTTTGTTAATCTTTCCATCGAGGTAATTTTTAAAATGAGCGTTAATTTTTAATCTTCTATTCACATCAAATAAATGTAACTTGAATATGTGATAGCGAAATTATATACTCATATACATCCAAACAAAAACATTTCATGTAAAATTGGTTGCCAAGACTCCCTAGCTCGTAAAGCTTTCAATGTTAAAATGGTATGACACCTTTAATAGAGCCCTAGTGTAACTTGCCTACTACCTCCTAATAGGGTTAGTAGCCAAGGCCTGAGCTCTGATTTGTATTGCACGCCACAGTATACTCTACATCTTGGTCATAAAGTATAAGTCCCTATGAAACAATGTTTGCTACAATGATGAAACGAAATCGACGTATTTCAGGTGCTGACAATTCTGAAACGATATTAACTAGTTAACTAATTAACTAAGCATACCTGATAAGTTTATTTAGCATAACTAACTTTGAAAATTTCACAATTCTAACATTGTCCAGACCGACGATTTGTCAGTTTGAAAATATAACGTAACGTTTTCAGAAGAGAGAAGTAATGCCTCGCTTCTCTTTGGCTAGACTTGGCGGGGGCAGGCGGGGGCACTACCGTGCCTCCAGATATTTGGTTTTGTAGTATAAAATATATTTAAATTTGAAAAAAGGTACTCTCAAAATTCCCGCATGTTGTTCTTGAAGGAAAACTGCCTAAACCAAAGGAGCGGTAAAACATAAAATTATGTAACGTATTTCAAGTGCTACATTATAGTTTGAAAAGATAATGTTTTTGAAATGGAATTTGAATTCTAACGTGCTTTACATAAGCACGCAAACTCTATTTTGTCAAGTGTATTTTCTAACAGCATACGATACGAACACTACTGCAGAAGCACATCTTGCCACAATTTTATCTCAGATTAAGGGTCTGACACGTCACATCCTCCACACCGGTCCAGTGTTGGTTGAGATACGTTCACGACTCTTTGCCACTGATGACATGGCTACGCGCGTAATTAACATTTTGTACGAATAGGGAACAAACGGTTCTTAATTCTAAAAGCACGACGTTCAACACTTGCCCACCGTCACTCATTCGAAACGCGTTTAAATATCATTACACCACTCGAAGTACATACAGGATGGTCTTGATTACTTCGTGCATAAAAACCCGTCAGAAAGAAGGTAATTTTTTTTTATTAAACACCCCAAGAACCCATTTTTTTAGGTAAAAACAGAAATGAATTAAGATGCCTTTCCGTTTCGGAAAAAGTGTCGCATTCATTAGAGTCTATTTGCCTGTTGCTTTGGAGTTGCCCTTCGTTTAAATAAAGTAATTCAATCTCGTCACGCCCGGCCACTTCTAAACTAATTGAAATGTAATCGAATTTATTCATTTCGCACTGTTTTATTTTTTAATTCGGCATCGCTGCATTTTCTCAATGCTCCGTCATATTTCTTATATGATAAATTGTTTCTATTTAAATTTGAGCTAATCAATTATAACAAATTTTTTTGACGGTTATACCGTCCCAAAATTGCAAATTGTTCCCCTAAGTAGAATGTTACATATTTGTATTTTACAAATCGTTCGATAACAATTCCTGTGTAGCTTAAATTTTCTTAAGTATCCTCCATACCTAATTAAATTGAGTTCCTTTTTTGCGTACTTCAAAGAATTGAAAAGCGACCAAAGGTGAATACGCATTTTCAGCTTTTGATGTGGACGTATAAACTCATACATGTTCGTCAAAACAATTTTACTTACGTTTACTACAATTGACAATTCGTTGATGAAATATATAACTGTATTAATTGAAGTAGAAAAAATATAGGCTGCAGTATTTACCAGGCTGAATGTATTACATAAATTATGTGTGACCATTACGGCCTCTCGTTTTATTACATCGATGTCCGCTAATAGATTAATTTTATTGCCAAACGTATTTGCCTTTGGGAAGGCGAAAAGTAAGCCAGCTTGTAACTCTCAACTTTATGTGTACAAAACCGTATTAGTAGCTAAAATACATTATTACACCTGAAATAATGGATAGGTTTATTGATGCCATCGTTCGAGTTCCATTATATTACATTATTTCTGGCAACTCCGAGGAAGTTTGTTGCGAGTTTGATGTTTCTTTCTAATACAGGGCTGGACCTTCTGAACGTAATAGCTGAGCCTTCTTCATTTTTATTACCACAATATGAAAAACATGGTCATTATAAAACAATATAAGAAAAAGATACATTTCATATTCTTACACTAGTTACCGCTTATGGCTCCGCTCGTATGGATAAGTAATAAATTCCTTGATCATTTGTGTCGCAGCTCACGTTGTCAGTCGCGATTCAGATCCCAATTCTGTCCACGATCACGATGCCGATTTTAATTTAAATTGCAATTTTGAACCTCGTTTCTATTCCAATCACGAATCCACTCTTGTTTCAATTTGGCTTAAATTATCCCAAAACTTTAGGCGACATATAGGTTTGTGTTTACAGTTCCCTTTAATATTCAATTATTAGACAGAAAAACATTTTTTCTTTTCATTCAATATGTTAGGTTCTTAATCGCCTCTTCGCTCAGGCGTACTCTATAATGATATATGTGTTTTTATTTAATTTATTTAGATTGTTTTTCTTTAGAATGAATTAATCCGTGCGTATTATTTCACTCTCGTTAAATTGAACTTAGAAAAAAATTGCTTTTTTCGAGGAAGTGCCTGTGTTATTCAACTATTGTTTGTTAACATGTATATCTGAAACGGAAAGATTTCTTTTTTTCTAAATATGTAAATGAAGACAAGATAAATAAGAGAGACAAGTTAAAATAAGACAAGAGTAAGAAGCAATACCACGTATAGCATAGCGGTTAGCACATCTGGCCGTAACGCTAGAGCTGGAGGGTCTAAAGCCATGCTGCGTCTTCGTAACTCCTTGAACATTGAAGTATCATTCATTATCTATTTCGAAGGATAAGTGGAAACAACGTAATAAAAAAAGTTTGACACCATGTGTGTTACGGCGGTTTCTGCTATCGCCGCGTAAGCCGGCACCTCGGATTTCTTAAGCAGTCGCCTCGGAGAACGGATTTCTTGCGGTGTGTTTGGCAAAATGATGGACAGCGTTTTCAGTTTCAGTTCAAACTGTTAAAAATAAAGAAGCGGTAAATTGTTGAGCTCATCATGTTCAAAAGATTGATTTTGTGGATTTTTTAAGCTCTTCGACCTGAAAAATGTGGTTCAATTACGTTTTGAGCTCTTCTATTTCAAAAATTCATGTGTATTAAAACACCGCTTTTTTTTTCGTTTTTCAACAACAATATCTTTAGGTCACGTTGTTTCAATTTGATTTTATGGCATCTGGTGCAGTTTTTTTAAACAGAAAAAGTGACCGAGTCCCAAACACCAATCCATCAACGATTTCACACGTAATTGTAAAAAAAAATCTTTTTTCGAATTTTCTTTGTTAACGATATCTTTCTTCCTTCAAAAAACGATTTTCATACAGATTGTAACAAACGACGTTGATTTTTAAGCGGAAGAGATTTTGGAATTTATCGGTAGAGTTTTGAACTGCTCTATCTTCTAAAAATATACTTTTTGAGATTTTTTTCTACATACACATACACACAAGGATACAAACAAAAACACAGAAAACATTCAGAAAACATTCAGAAAACGATCAAAATGGATTTCTAAGAAACCTAAAACGTCAAGATATGATGAAAATTCTAATTTAAAAAGACGCACTGAAAACAGAGTCTTCCCAATTTCTGGAATTTTTCAAACTTTCATAGCGGCATGTCAAAAAACGCTTTTTTTTTATTATTTCAATTAGCATATCTTTCAACCATTAATTTTAATCTGCTTTACGGCATGCAATGCAGTTTCCTAAGGAAAAAAAGTTGACCGAGTACCAAACATCAATCCATTAAGTATTCCACATTATTTTGAAAAAACCTTTTTTTTTTAATATTTCATTAACGACATGTCTTGAATGAACCAATTTATTTTAATGCAGTTAATGAAGACCAACTTTGCTTATTAAGAAGAGCTGATTAAATTATAAAATTTAACTGTACAGCAGTTTTACAAATATTTAAAAAATAAACTTTTAAAAAAATCTTTCTCCAACAATATCTCTTAAACAAATTAATCAGTTTTGATGAATTAAGCAAGGATCGACGTTATGTTCTTAAGAGGAACAACTGGATATATTTTGGAAGCTATCGTTGAGGCAGTTTATAAAATAACACTTTTTATAACAATTTTTCTCCAACAGTATCTTTTGATCAAATCAACCGATTTTTATGCAGTTAGCGGCAATTCATGCAACTATTTAGTGAAAAGAGTTGATTGGATTTTGATAATGACCGGTAGGGTCATTACCACAATCAAAATCAAAATGTTTGGGGTAATCGAAAATTACCACACACACGCACACGCACACATATACGCACATGCACATGCACGTGTACACGTACACGCTCACGCACACGTATACGAGCGTGTACATGCATATAAGCATGCATACGCACACGCATACAATCATGCATACGCACACGCACAGAGAGAGAGAGAGAGAGAGAGAGCGAGAGAGACATACTGAAATCACACGGAAAATGGTCGAAATATCTTCAAGTATACCTAATACATCAAGATTTCGTGAAAACTCGATTTTCCAATATCGGGGTGAAAACAGTAACTTTCCAATCTTATGATTTTTTTTTTGATTTACCTAAGAGAAAGTTAAAACTACCATTACTTCACATGCAAAGATGTTTTAATTATCGATCGTTGCAGTGCATTGAATGCCTTTTTAATTTTAAAACAATTAAAATCCAACCATTTTAACCAGTTACTCGCTTATTCCGAAGTATTTATTGTATCACCTTACTTTGAAACGCAAATGTTAGTAGGGTATTATTGCCTTAACATAAGCATAAAAAACTCTGAACAAGCATTGAGATGTTTTAATTTTTTGCCAGTGAGTGTAATACAATGTAGTCATACTGTATATATGGAACCTGGAAGGAACAGGAAAGAAATAAGAATCGAGTCCGGTCCATTTGCCGGTCGAGTGTGACGCAACGAAACAAAATCAAAAGGCTAATGGTTGTTTTGTGAAAACCGAATGGCACAGTAGTAAAGGAGGGCCATGCGTGACGAAAACGCCCTGGGAAATTCTATTTTCCGGTACATTTGAGCGGTCAATCTCTGACGTTGCTTTTTGCCGGGGCGCGGGCGGGCGGCGCGCGCTTGCAGGGGATTGTATATTCTTATATTACAACGGCGACTAATGAAAGTAGTATTATCACGGCTTATTGCCTTTCGAGGTTGTCAGGGACCGTTCCGGAGATTGATCTTTTCGCCTCGCCGAGCTAGGAACGAACGACTCCGGTCTAGATACAATTAATGCCTTCGACCCACATATATTGTTTGATTTAGGTTGTGGCAAATGAGAAACGTTACAGTACAGTGCTTTTAACACTTTTTTTCCGTTTTCTTACTGAAAATGGTGTGCTATCAAAGAGGGTATATTGAAAATGTGTATTTGATATTAATTTGAGCTTGATATTTCGATTTATTCCTGAGGAAAAGAATTTTGACACAGAGAGACAGACAAATACGTAGACAAAAACTGATCGTGTAAGGGTTCCTTTTGAGGTACGGAAGCTTGAAAAATGGTTAAATATTTACATAAGCTTATGCAAATTGTTAAAGGATTACAAAGGGATGATAAAGTATGGTACCCGCACCAAAGAGGAAACGTAACCGGAAAAATTAATTCTTCATACGCAAATCGTGCCTTGTTTGAAAAGTTATGGATTCGGTTCCTGACCATCGGCGAATGGAGTCTTCGAACTGAGTCAAATTGAGTCACCATAATGTATTGAACGGATAAAATGATAAACGATTCCTGGTTAACTCGATTAGAACCAGTATGTATGTCGATTCTAAGGTTTGAATGATTCGAAATAAGATTGTGGGTGGGACAGTCTTTGAAATCATCGCCCGCTTTCGCCAATTTTTGTTGAAACTTAACGTCGATGCTTATGACATTACGTTTGCATTTACCCATGTCCATTAAAATGACGTTCTTGAAGCATTAAAATTTATAACAATAAAAAAACTGCCAATCTTGATAAACTTTCCGTAAAAATAACTGATTCAATAATGTACTGCATCACGCCATGTCTAGTAGTAATTCTTAATGCTTGCGTTGATGTGGTCTATTTTGGTTCTAATTAATCAAATTAAAATAATTTAATTATCTAAATTCGGTAGTATATCTGACCATACAAACTTTAGACTGGTATCAGTATTACCGACGCTCGGTAAAATTTTGGAAAAGCTTATTGTGATCCAACTAGTTCAGTGTTTATATAAAAATAATTTGATGAAAGTTAAACAGTTTGGATTCACAAAGGCTCTTTTAACGACTGGGGCTCGTGTTTAACTTATTCTGCAAATTTTTGATGCCTGGGACGATTCACAGGACACGATGGGTGTTTTCTATGATATATCTCAGGCATTTGACTGCGTTCATCGTGACAAATTGATTGAATGAAACTACATCATTATAGCATAACGGATCGATCTCTTGGGTTTCTTCTTGTAAATTCTAAAGGTTTCAATTGGTTGATGTTAATGGTAAGACGTTGACATGATCTGCAGTCAATATAGGTGTACCACAGCCCCACAGGGTTCAGTTCTTAGACCATTTCTTTTTCTAGTGTACATAAATGATTACCACATCTTGTTAAGGGTGGTCTTGAGATTGTTTTGCTTACTGATAATATCTACTCACTTTTTAAGATTGATATACATCAACGAGCTTTTGATGAAATAAACAGTACTATCATATCTCTGAAATAGTTGAATGATTAGTATTAACTTCCTCATGAAAGGTAAATAAAACTTGTAAAATTTTCCTTATCTAATTTTAAATTGATCGACACAAACGTAGTAATCAAGAAAGAGGTCCCAAGACCTCGTTCTTGTTTGTGTCCACAATATCTAGCTATTATGGACACAGTCTCAATTTCTTGGTCTCAATTTAGGTGCTAAGTTACATTGGAATTCTCATATTACGAGATTAGCAAAAAGAATTTGTTATGAGACTTATACAGTGAAAATAATTCAGTGACTTACAGATAAAAGCACGGCGAGACTAGTTTATTTCAGTTTTTTTCATAGTCTCATGAGTTATGGAATTTTGTTAGGGACTTCGAAGCCGATATTGACATAATTTTTGTACTGCAGAAGCGACCTATTCGTGCTACTTATAATTGAGATAAATGGCATCTCCCAGAGAATAAATTAAGGAAATTGATAACTTTAACATCACAATACATATGTGAAAACCTGATATATTTCAGGAGAAATATAAAATCGTTTTAAAAAAAGGAGCGACATCCATAACATTAACATTTGACATAAGAACGACCCTAGTGCTCATAAAACCCGATTCAGTAAAATTAACAAATCATTCAAGGGACAAAGTGTGCGTTTTTATATAAGATTCCTGCTGAAATTCAAAATTTTCCATTTCATGAATTTAAAGCTTTTCGTCAAAATAAAATTATGTGGGTAGGGCTATTATACCGTGTCTGAGTATATTAATGAAAAAAGCTCGTGGGATTGAACTGCTCGGCTATCAGGTTCCTTTATATTATTTCTAAATATATTAAACTATTAATTACTCAATACTTTGTATTGATGAATAAAAAAGAAACCTGGAGTTTTTATTCTTGTCAATGTGAATCATCATTTCAGTAATGTACGTTTTGTAAGTATAATTTGTTTTCTTAAGCGTAATTGCTATTTATCTACAAAATGAAAATATTTTTGATTTGATTTAATTTATTGCACAAGCAGACTAAATCTAAAGCCACCCCGATGGCACCATCAGCGCAAAGGCAATTCTATTAGACGTCCTGAGTCACGGCGTACCCTCGTGATCGCCGTTGATTTCTTTCGCCCCGCTTGTTTCGGAACTCGGATCGAACGCAATAACTAAGTTTAACATTCACTAAAATGGAGCATTACGAAAATGAGCGATAGAATAATTTATCAAGTCGCGCACCCCGCGCCCACGCGCACGGGGGTTCATCTGCAATCGCGTATAATAACGACTTTTAAATCTCTTTCGCGTATCCGCGAGTTCAATATCTGAGCATTCGGAGCAAGATGGATTTGCTTGTTACACGGGAACCGGCGAAGGGGAGGTACGACAGCAGACATTTTTTCCCTCGTAATAAGCGAAAAATTGCTCCGATGCGGTTAGCGGCAGGTGTGCCGCAACGTCAAATTATATGGGACTTGTAATGGAGGTCGTTGGGTGTATGAGAAAATTTCCATATTTATATGAAACTATTGAATATTTTAGTAGTCCTTTTCTAAAATGTCTTCTAGGATTCAGTAATTGGAAATAGGGAAACTGTATGTATATTGGTTAAATTGCACAGTATTATGTTATTGGTAGTTCATATACAGACGACATTTACAATGTAGCCGATCGGTGTGACTCCTTTTTAGCTGAGAGGCAAATTGAACCACATTCTCAGTTCAAAGTAAAGAATGATGCAACGGCAACGCTCGTCAATAACAGCTTTAAAACTGCACTATAGCAGACAGAATTCGAGATCTAACACACTTGATCTTACAAATATTATAAAAGCGAATTTTTGTGAGATTGTGTGGATGGATGTTTGTTACGATTTCACGCAAAAACCACGTAACGGATTTCGATAAAACCTTCCATTATTTTACATTATACATCGAAATAAAACATGTGTTATAATTATAAATATACCAGTACTCGCGGATTTGCTCACGTGAACGTAGCAAAGGCTAAGTACACAATACCTGCCATATCGACGGCTCATATTGAATCATACTTTTATTTCCCTCAAGACTGGTGGTTGTCTCTGTTCATTGTGGAGACGGTTCGGCAGCAACCAATCCTTAGTTTTTGGCAGCTTTATGAGAGCGTTGATGCCGCTGCAGTTAATCGGGCAGCGATTTCTTTTGCTTGA
>BGZK01001508.1:0-139415 GCA_005406025.1 Eumeta japonica | reverse complement strand
GATAGTTGTCGAAATTTCTATTTCGACAATAATAGATAGGTGAAGGTAAGTTCTTTGTTTGTTATTCGATATTTCGTAACGCCTTACTCTCATAATTACATATTTGTGCTCGGCTACATAAAGGAAAGTAATATGTTATTAAGTCTGTACACGGCCACACATATTTTGCGAAAAAGTAGATTTTAGCGAAAGCATTGACCGCGCTTTACTGAATTATAAGAATCGATTATGTAAAAGAAAAATTATGGACATTCCAAATTTAAATTCCCTTGCCATTTTTTTGAGAACAAAATTAAAATGTTCTAACTCCTTGAAAAATAAATAAAAAATAAATTTATAATGAGAACATTTTCTCGAATTGATTTCATATGACGATTGAAACCAGCAATATCATTTGAAAGACTTTGATTGACGTTAAAGAAAAAATCCCTTCGCAAGCCCGAAAGTTTTAGTATCAAATATTAAACGGTTATTCGAATATTTTGTACGTCACGAGAAATAATGTTTCTCTGTTGAGTATTATAAAAATAAAATTCATAGCAAGATGAGATATTTATTTAACGTATTATCCACTATATTAAAAAAAAATACCGGAGGATAACTCTGTCCTGGTAGAAGAAAATAAAAGATTAATATTCTCTTAAGAAACAAAAACCTTAAATATTTTGTGCATTTTATGTCATAAAATATATTTTTTTAAATAAATGCGAAGGTTTGTATTTGTTGTAGCGATTGTAAAGAGGATGGCTTAATTAATGTTTAATTATTAGAAAAAAAAATCTATTTTGTAATTATATTATTTTATTGTGAGTAAGTGTTGCGTGTTACTTATCATCTGCCTTTTCTTTAACACTACATGGAAATCCAACTAACGTTTTCTAATATTTAGAAGGGAGAGATCCCCAGCTGTCGACATCAGACCACGTCTGCCATTGCATTCTTTTAAATCATTTTGATCCTAATCTTCAGCTCACCTTAAAGGGATTCACAATGGGTTCTTACTTTAGTTGTACGAATAAATGACAGTTCAGTGAACACATTTGATCTATATATATATTTATATAAGGAAAAATTGACTAACCAAAATATAAAATTTTGTAAGGAGTTCTTTATATAACATAAGTGAGCACTGTGCAATATTATTTTGATTTACCATTATACCACTCCTAATGGGATAAAAAAGGGATGAAACTTTGTACAGAGACACCTTTAATTTTGAAGTTAGAGCTATTTATTCATGTTGGTATTTGGGCTTGTGGCATAACTAGGGTTGACAAACGTATTCTAAGTTAAAGTACTGTATTTTATGAATGTGTCTATAACACCAGTGGAGTACGCTAAAATGCTCGTTTGACAGAAACTCTAACTCTTTAGGCACAAAGTTCACTAACACGTCAACACTATTGATAGTGTAAAAAATAATATTATTAAATATTTAAAAATTAAAAATACTTGCCGTTTGTAAATATTCTATTGCATACGCTGTTATTTCGCGCTTATTAATTACGAGTCGCTTGCCTGCGACATGTAGTAACATGCAGCATTTAACCCAGGGATAATCTTCGACTCTGTTCTTCCACTACCTTTACTACTAACACCTGATTAGGTGTTCGATATCTGTTTCGAATCAATATTCAATTAATTGCATGAGGATTCGTAGTGGAAGAACAGATCCGAGAGTTAGCAGTGCATTGCATGCTACATTACTGCACGTCGCAAGCGAGCGTCTAAAAATAAAATACGTTTTGCTGTCTAAAAACTAACGTATCAAATAAGATGAACATTGAATTATTCTCGTTAGTGATACGATATTTTTCAATCGGTAAAAGTATATGAAACGAACTTATATTTCTACAATAATTATAATTGGTGTTATCAAAATTAAAATCAATAATACTCTTTTTTTATAAATATGTTCTCTTTATTTATCTTTTTGGACATCATATATAGTTTATAACTTCTAAAGATAGTTGACAACCCTAGACGTAACTAGAACCTGAAATGATTAATAATAGTATATATAAAAATAATCATTCCATAAATAGACATAAAATTATTTTGCTTCGTTTATACATATCAAATACACAGATCTTAGTTACTTAAGCATGTAACGTTATACGATAAACTGCGAAAATAAATATTATTCATACAAACAACATATATAAACTAGAACAAATGTAATATTGCACCAACTTACCGTGACAGATTCGGTTTGCAATGAACCGAGAAACGACCAGTTAAATCTTTTGTTTTCAAATATATTTCTAGCACAAAGGAAGTGATATTTACCTATTTATTTTTCGAATCTATTTAACTTCACTGCAAATCAGTTACTACTCGATACTCGCGTTGACTGCGTGCCGCTTCATTCCCATATTTTACTGTAATTAATGAAAAAAAATTCACAGTTGTTTATGGTTAAAAAATGCAAATTTCTTGAAGTATATTACTTGATACCGTAAATAACAGAAGGTTACCATTCGCTTTCGAAAAAATTTAATTAACTCATTAAAACTACTTACTTAAGACTCTCGTTTTGAAATAAAGCATCTCTTAATTGAAGGTTATTAATACATTTGATGATATAGGTGTAAAATAGGGATTAGTTTTTAATTTCAAATCGTAAATAGCATTTGAAGCTTACAAATAAAGGAAAAAAATTTCAGTGTTTTACAGAAAGTGATTGGAGTGCTCAAATTTTACTATGGGCGAACATCGATTACGAAAGTTTTTAACATATCAAAGCTTATGCATTTATACACGAATGATGTATTCGATAAAACAAATAGAAATCCGGGCCGGGATCGGAATCGAGAGGCACAGAGATCCAAATCGAGAGTAAAATCGGTTTTGTATTGCGAGCGGGGCCGTAATCAGAATCGACAGTTGAGCCGGAGTTCGAACCAAGAGGAAATCAGGATATAAATCGTGACTGATAGATATTGCGCCATATGAAAAATTAAATAATTCATTATATGACGATAACTGGTATTTTATATTTTGTCTTAACGATATGATATGATTGTCGTTCATTTTAAGCAGCCGGTGTGGATCGGACCGTGGTTGACCGATCACGTTGTTGCGCTAGCTAAAGTCTAAATAGCTTTAACATTAAGGGGCGTTAGGCGTTTGGGCTGGTGAATTAATTAGGTCAGAGAAAGTTTCTAATTACTATAATTGTAATTTTTTCGCCTAAATGGTAAGATTACGAAGACCGTCTTCTACTGTTGATCAAAGATCTTTAATTGAATAAAATAAATTAAAATGACAGCTAATCGAATGAAAAGGTTAAATATGTGCCATATGTTCTTAAAACACTTTTTTTCTAGTTTTTACCTACCTAGGCGCAGTGTTAGATTTACATTATTGGGAAAAAAAACCCATTCGATGCGCTAAACGTCGCTTTAAAATTCATTTTCATTTCATCTGTGTCTTAAAAATTCCATTTTACTAATTTTGTTGTTCTCTTAATTCCTACTTGCCATTTATTAATTTAGTTTTACGTTCAATAATCGGATAATCAAATGTATATTGAATATAACGCCCGCAAAGGAGCTATTTGTAATTGTTAAAAGAACCTTAAAAAACGGAGTAGCAAGCGGGATTTTTTAATACAATACGAACACGCAAGTTGTGATCGACTTGAGTGCGTTTTAATATGCTTTCACAATAAGAAAGTGGTACTCGTTAATTTGTAAAATTTCCATTACTTTAGTATTTGTCTCCGACTTTCTCCGCGTTTTGTGCTGTCAAACCGAATTACAACACCGATTATAAAAATTTTTTCACTATTAGGAAACTACACTATCACCGAGTAATATAGGCCATATTTTAAATTAGCCGTGGCCCATAGCGGTAGTGAAACTGAAAGCGAGAAAGGGAGAAGAATCGGGACGAGACAGAGATTACGACCTCGAGTCTAGAACCCGAATTAGAACGAAGGGAGTGCTCTTGTTGAAATCAGGACCTGTATCAGGACCAGAATTAAAAGCGGGAAGGAGAACGATAATACCGTAAAGTATAAAAAATAATTTATGTCCACGTGGGAGAAACCGTGGGCGGAAAGCTAGTATTTGTATATAGATGGAATATATTTAAATAATTAAAAACTATTATTTATTGTTTATATACATATCATTAACTAACCGTTACGGGCCCGCTTCGTTGCGAGTAAATTAACAATTAACACTGATAGGTTTCTTTTTTGATTAAAATATACTCCCGGCTTCACTCCATAAATTTCTTCATCTTTTCAATGTGACTATAATCCTGACCCCGGTTTTCTTGGTGTCATTTTCAGTTGCGTCGTCGGACCCATTTTCATTTCCGTTCTCGATGCCGATAACAGTCGCGTAAACGAACTTGGTCCTTCTTTGGGCGTCGATATGATATCAATGATAATGAATTATCATATTCAACTATATTCTATTTAAAAGGACGTAATTTGTTTCTACAAAATTTGTTTGGCCTTCGTCTAGCCTTTAGCGCATGATGAACATATAAACAGATAAACTTATAAAATTGTGATATTAGAAATAGTCTATAACCCGAAACGAATCCGCGTCCGATGGTCAAAGACCCGTGTCGATAGTCGGTAGTTTTTGAACAAAAAGAAAAAAAAATCGTTTTTATTATTTAAATATACTTATATAGGCTTTAAACATATTTTTAAGAAAATTAACGGGAGTCGTTTAGGAACAGACGATTCTAGCAAACAGAATCAAAATCTGTTACGACCGCAATCGGCCCGACACTCGTTCGGATTGATAATTTATTACGCCCATAAACGAACGGGAGTAGGTTAATGGGCGAATCTGGACGGGGTTATTGGGCCTCTTCAAATCGCTAATGTCAATGCAGATTCTGGCGGTCGGCCAGCCTCCCGCACCCATGAAAACTTCATTAATCACCTCACCGGGAGACGTCGGGCGCGCCGTGTAATTGATTTTGTATAAAACGCCGGCGCGCGCGCACCGCGGCCGTCGCGCCTCGTCATTGCTACAAATCACCCTTCTAATGATTAGCTGCTATTACATATTTTTATGTAGAGCTTTAAATAACTCGAAAACGTAGTTAGAAGTGTGTTTTAGCTGTTTATATTCAACATAAGCTACAAATTACGTAGAAATTACGTTATCATTATGTGAAAACATTTATTTCTTCTCGTAGACTTTCGGCTTCGATAAATATCTGTTCATTTTTGTTAATATAATAATAATAATAATTACGAGTTTAAGCCTACTTCCTACAAGAGTCGGCAGAGCTATAGATTTCTTATAGCTATAGGCTTCAGAGCTATAGACGTGGTACTTACTATCTTTGCATATCTTTTTTACTTCACCGACATCCATCAATCTTTCCATGCAAACTCGTCGGACCGAGTGCTAAAAATTGGGCCATTTTTTAATACGCCGCCAATTTAGTCCTTATATAATTTTCTAGGGCGACTCTTGCCGACAGTTGCTTCCAAGTCAACCCTTGTTGATAAATATGCAATAATTAATATGTCACGAGTCTCGTTAATCTGACATGAATTTATAGTAAATAATTATTATTTGAAAATTGAATGATATTTATTATTATCTTTGTATGGAATGATTTTAACTAATTAGACTTTGCGTAATCTTTTGAATATGGTATTTCCTTTTTTTTATTTTATGAAATGTGAAAAAAAATTATAATTCAATCAACTCAAATCTTTAATTACGATAATAATTCGTTTTAAACTAAAACCATCATCATCATTTGGAATTTATACATAGTTCCCAAAATAGAGCTTACAATAAATCAAACAAACCCGTTAGTCTTGGATTTTATAAACAGAAATATATTCGAACAAAACATTTATCACCGACAAGATGTTATAGTTTACCGGAAGTATATTTTTCCATACGAAAATGTGTCTCATTTCTAAGGCATCTATTTGGACGTAACTTTTTTATGTTCGCGACAAACACCTACCCGATTGCCGAAGCATCTACGATGTGGCCTACATTGAAAAATTTCGCAGGCAAAAACCGTGAAAATATATGTGATTTATGAACTTGACTCGTCCATAATTCGACGCGTTTGAGGGCAGTTTTTTTCTTTAGCTAACAAACTAAGGCGACTGTACTCTAATAGAGTCATCGAGAGAAAAAAAAATGTAGATTTCACCAATTAAAAAAAAATAAAGTATAAAAAAATTGCCTGCGCAAACGACAGACCTAGCCAGAAAGAAGCCGTCACATATCAAAGTGAAACTTCTTTAGGCATGTCGGGGGTAAATTTAGTACTATATTGAAAAGATAGTCATATTATAGCACTAACGTTTTTCCATCATGGCTTCATGTATGCGTGGATGAGTGAATATATGTGATGTATGACTGTACCAAACCTGGTAGATACAAACTTAGCGTAATTGCTGTATGAGAGTATGTAGAAACATGTAATAACTTAAACATCAAATAATATGAAAATGGTAGGGTACTTTTTACTTTACAAACCCTCCAATAGATGCACAAATAACCGATTATAGTAAATTTAAAAATGAAACCGTAAAATAATAATATTTTATGACTGTACATTTTTTAATTATATAAACTATTTTTTTTACCTTTATATTTGATATAATCATAAAAAATGTTTTCATTTGACATCACGTCGTTTTACTTCAAAATCACTAGTAAATATGAAACAAGACAACCAGTAAACGGTATTTGGAATTAGCAATATAAATAATTAAAATTTGAGGTATGTGCCAAATGATTATGTTTATATTTTATAAATAATGCTATAAATATAATAATCAACTAATCAAATCATAAAAAATTACAAGTTCATTTACCATTTATCTATTCGTATTGGCAGTTCATCTATTAGAGATTTGATCCATACGCTGGGGCTCGTTCTTAAAGTTTTCTGTTTTGGTAAGTAAATACTGTGTCATGCAAAGTTTAATTATTATATTTTTTTCTAGTCAATTAAAGATTTTTAGATAAGTACAATCCATTTTATTCGTAAAAAATTGTAGGAGCGTTAACTTCATTTTTAATGCAAAAACAAGTTATCCGCACCGTTCCTAAGAAAGTCGAATACCCCGAATGCCACTCAAACTGGAATGAAACGGGAAATAGGAGTGGCACTGCTTCGATACGTCCTAGTCGGGATTTCTAAATAAATGTTTGTTCAAGATACCTCAACATCAACTTCACGGATCTGGTTCAACGACATCCGCGCGAAGGTTGCCTGAAAATGAAATGTGGGGAACATTTCATGTTTTGCTTACCGGGACAGTGTCTGAATATCCTTTTTCCGGTGAGCCGATATTAAAATGATAGGATATATCTGTTGTACGTCTGGTTATTTGGCGGATGTCATATGTCGTTTACTGGTGAAATCAGTTTATTAATAATCGATTTAAGACGTGCAATTCAAACTCTTAAACGACAGTTATCATGAAAGGGTGTCAATTGGATTTTTCGTAAAAAATATAGTCAGCCATTCATTAATTGCCCTCTTCGTAATAAGCATTATTTATAAACCATTGATTAGTTAATTTAACCCACGAAATGTGTAATTTAAATTTAAATTTCAAGTAAAGCGAAACTAATCTGAGTTATTTTTTTGGTTTATATAACCATGTCCTGACAATCGGCTTCAAACTTTTTTTACGAATTTTATTGAAATCAGTACAATTTTTCATTAGTTGATCTAATGCTCTATCCTTAATCATCTACCCCATCAGGTAATTCTTCAACGGTCAATAGCATAGACGACTTGAATCTTAAATCCATATCAAGTTTTTAGAACAAAGCGTAAACCCAATCGTGTCTATATAAGGTGGTCAACTAACAAGTGATTTTTAGAAAGTTTAAATAATTGAATCTATTTAAAACACTTTGAATGAAATGAAAAAGTTAACATTTTCCATGGCAATGCTTATATCAAAAGATAACGAATAAAAATTCTCCTTTAAATAAACCCCTCTTATAATTGAATTCTACGGTCGAAAATCTTCACTTCACTCTTCTTTTTAATAATAACATAGTGTCGATTTGAAATTTTTGTAAGTAAGTTCGTTCAGAATTATGTGTCGATGCTGGAATCACAGATTTTAAAATTGTATAAAATGATGTACATAATGTATATCTCCTACGAACAAGTGTACATGTTTTTACATGTAGGTTTGAAGGTATGCCCGTGCAAATCGTATGAACCTTACATGACGTATTTTAATACTTGATCCCTCACCGACTTAGTCAAGTGTGAAACTCTTTGATGCAAAATAGTTTTCTTCAACATCTTTTCTGTCAGACGGGCGGACGGACGACAGAATAAAAAAAATGTTATCAAACTTTTATCTATCGCGAGATAAGCCGAATTGAATGCTCTAGTCGGCCACATTTACGGCCATATATACTATATCTACATATCTGGACACGCGGTCGGCCCACTCGTTTCGTTCCGCCGGCCACCGAATTAGATTTGGGACGACCTAGTTTTGATTTGACAGCGTCTGTCCACCCTTTTTCTAGGTGAAAGGATAGTGCCGACTGACAGATGTTGAACGAGCGCCGTGATCGTCGGACCCGTCGAACTGGCGGAGCACGCCGCATGCTCGTCCCATTGTATTCATATATTCGTGCATAGCATAATAATAATGCTAGTCCCATCGTAGTACTTCATGTTTTCTTGCATAGCCTAATAATAAAAAATAATTAAATAAATTAATTGGTTCGACATTAGAAATTTTATGATGAATTCTAAAACGCAATTGCTATTTAGTAATTATTTTTATTGAACTGTCTATATGGTATCGGATCGTGTACTAAAAGATCGATTACATGAATCTCTCCTGACGCCGTACACGACATGACTGAATTCGGTGTATATACGAGTAAATAATAAATAAACCGATAATAAAATAAATAATTTTCTTGCGTTGGATTCCTGTGAAGGAGGAGGGAGGCGCGTGTGAGTGCGCGCTCGCAGCCCGGGCACCGCAACTGCTCCTCGGACAGCCATCGCTCAAAGTTCAAAGCTTCGAGGACGTCGTCCGGAAGTCGGCGGGCCGGCGACGCGGCGTTAATTAACGAAGACCGCCGGCGGCGTTTAATAAAGAGAAACTGATATCAGCGGTCGCTTTGTTCCTCTCGCGGTCCAATTTCGCTGTTTTTGAGAGGTGACATAAATTAGATCCGTTCGCTGATTACGCGATGAAGTTTAATCTGGTTCATGTCTCGGAGCGCGTCGCCGGCGGTAATTGAATCCGGGGTGATTCGGCGTTTGTTATACGGCGCGCGCGCCGGCACGGCCCGGGCGTGAGTGCGCCGGGCGCGCGAGTCATACGGCTTTTGAAGCGCCTAGTTTCCGAGTTTAATAGACGCTACGAATCTTCTGAATTGAGCACGGCTCGACCTTCCAAATTATTGTGTTATGGCGTTTCATTTGAAAGTTGTGAGATTTTTATATAGCACATTTCTAAACGACAGATCTCTAATGTTTTTAATTAGATCTATCGAATTGTTCAGTAATTATTAGCCATCGAAAGAGAGTGTCTATGCGAATAGTATCCTAATGTATATTATACTAAAATTGATGACTTCGTTATAACACTTGTCGTGATTAGTCTATGAAAAATTGGCATGCATCGTTTTAAATAAAACTTGCAGAATACGCTGATAAGTCTAAATAGTTGGGAACTTCTGTTTTGAGAACGGAATAGGACTCCACTTGTTTATATTAAAACTATGGTTGTGCGTTGTTTACTAACTACGAATTCTCATTAGCTAGATAATTCTCACTCTCTATCAGTCTATATATCTTTATTTACCACTGAAAATTAGATAATTTTACTTTCTTTACAACTAGAATTAATGACAACTATATTTAATCTAGCCGATGCTTCTAGAACTCTAGCTTACGGACATATAAACCGAAATTTGCACGATGAAAGGCAATTTTTATTTTTAATAAGTGACGTGCAATAAAAAGAAATGTATCTTAATGATTCTGTAGTATATTTCCGTGCTAGAATCAATTTTGTTGTTTTGTTTATCCATCAAGTTTGCGTTATTGTACAATATTTTGATTTCAATTCTCAATGCCTAATTATTGTAGAACATAGCGATAAAGTCTGATGCCTAGCCGTAACAGCATCTGCGTGAAAGGCATAATCTGCAAGTATTTTTTGAAAATTTAAACTACAATACTTATTATTGTTCAAAATGTAATAATTCAGTTTGCAACCAAAGGCAATTATGTAGTTTGCCAGCTATATTAGCAATTTTCAAGTAGTGGGACATCAAGATAATTGTAGCTCTTAACAAAATCCAAACCATGTACTTTATGTAGACGGACGTCACAAGGTTGTCTTGGGCCCATTCATAGTTATATTATAGTCACGGGTTTGTCGGGTTCGCGGGAGTTCTAGACTAGACTTAGGGTTCCCAGACATGCAGTCCGTGTCTTTGAAAAACAAGCTAATATGAACAATAATTTATTAATCTAGTTATTATTATTTGCGGTAATAAGTATCTCATATACACACATATATCCGAACCATCGGGGGTACGGAGGTAACGGCCGCGAGTAGGTAACGCTCGTGCGTCGGGCGGGCGGCGAAAGCGACACAAACTTCGAGTTCCTCGACAGTGGCGGCAGCAACGAGCGCGTTGGAGACACGCGGTGAGACCGGAAGGAACGGCATTACCGTAGTGGACAATAGCGATGCGGCAATGAATAAGCAAAGCGGTCTGGGGATTCACTACAGGTCTCGAGCTCGGGAGCAGCTGGCGGCGGTGACAGGGTGCGCCGGAACGGGCGGGCGCAGCTGGAGGAGGCGCCACGGACCGCAGGCTCAGCAGCGGCGGGCCTCAGCCTTGGGTCGCTCATCAGAAGCCAGAACCCCGGTCCCTCAGAGTATCTCGGTGCATCGACTTCCTTCGTCAACGTTCGCTAGGCAAAAGGGCGGGCGGCAGCTAACGAATGGCGGCGTGCTAGCAAAAATATCAAAATACCTCTGACGGCATTTAAACACCAAAATTAGCGCTTATCTACTTCTCATACTTATTTATAACTTGTACAAGTCGGGGGGCGGACAAGAGGGTGTGTGGGAATTCCATCGGGGTTGCTACTGTGGTATATAGTTTATTAAATATCAACAAAAAATAAATAGTAAAAATCATTACAAGATGCTCGTCATATTATAAAACATTGTAACTACCTACCTATGATATGACAACGATATTCAAGTGCACATCTCATTTGATCCTAATGATACCGATCAAATTGTTTCTAAGATAAAAGGAAAGATTATTACAATTTCTCGAGACTAAGTTCTTTGGTACTAAACGCTAGAAAATCAAAAATTATAGTATTCGGTCCAACAAATCAGATAAAACAGTTATTACTTTATAAGAATTTTTAAAAGATAAATTGGAGTATATATCGGAATGCCGTAATTTAGGGTTTCTGATGGACGAGTCACTACGCTTTGAGCATAGTGATGCTTCGGCTAAGTGTAGCCGAAGTTGCAAACTTATGATATAGGCTCTAAGCTTTTGAGCTGAACAGAACTTTAGTCCCGAATTCGTGAAATTCTCAGCACAGTATTACATGCCAGGTTGTGTAATTCTCTGGTACATTCAAAGTTTGCTTATGCAGATTTGGTATACGGCACTCGGTTAGTATCACCAACAAGTCGTGTAATGCAAAGGATGCAAAATGCTTTTACTGCGTATTGCTTAAAATTCTTCACGATCAAATGTAACACCTAACCAAAACTCGGCAGTTGTTTTCAAAATGACATCTCGAAGGCAACTCCATCTATCCCCTACTTTCGAAAAGTTCTCCTGGCATGCAAGCAGATCCAGCACACGTGGCCACAGGTTGGCCAGAAATTTACTTGGAAATTTACGTCACCGCACTCCCGCTTTTAGAGATAATTTCATATATGCGGCAATTAAGTGCCGGTATACCCCGCCTCTGCGATTCAAAGTGTAAATGCTGTTAGCAGCTTTAAATTACAATTAAAATGAAATCCAAGGCAGATAAGTGAGTTGATTTGCAAGTCCTTACAAAATCGAAAACTGTGCAAACTAGCAAGTTATTTTTATTATTGCTGTTTTTTTTTTGAAATAATGTCTGTTGAGATCAATACCACGCTGTATTTGATGGAAACACTTTGTCCACTCGCACTTAGAGATCACTTCGACGACCTTTCCATATACAGCCACTGTTTTCTGGACATCCGTAAGCCACTTTCCTCGAAGTTTTTTTTTTTATGTTATGAAATAAATAAAAATCGCATTGTGTAAGGTCGGGGCTGTAAGGTGGGTGAGCCAGTATTTCTATAAATAACCTCCCCAAATGGTTAGTTATTTGTCGGGTAGTATTTGGTGAGGTGTCGTCGTGGTGAAAGAGAATCCTACTGCAAGGTCGTTTTTCCCGAATTTTTTCCAAATCAAGAGGTAAACAATTATTAGGTACCAGTCTGTAGTCGCTGCTTTTTTATCTTCCAAGACAATTATTGCATTGATTACAATTGTCGGAACCTATCATTTCGAAAAAAGAGGCTACCACCTTTTTTTTGACTCTTCGACCTCGTTTTACTTTAAGTAGCAGCTCATCCACTAAGTAGACTGTCTTTTGCTTTCGGGATCGCAACATTAAATCCGGCTTTCGTTCCTGTAACTGTAGTATAAAGCATTTCAGTCACCATCGGCAATTATTTGCATTATTTCGCAGCAGCGATTAAGACGACGGGCCTTTTAAACTTCGGTCAAATTATGAGATATCCACCGATGACAAAACTTCCTAATCGCTAAATGTTCATGAAGAATTTTATGGACTTAATTCATATCGATGCCTAAGCTTGTGCAACTCTGCTGGTAGGTCACTCCTTTCTCAGCCTCTATCATGAGCCGCATAGCACTGATATTGTCTTCAGTCGTCGACGTAGAAGGACGTCCCTCACGCTGATCGTCAGTTAGATTGGGGTAATAATGTTTGAATTCGTTAAACCAGCTTGAGCCGCGATAAGGGATCGAGCTTTATTATGAAAGACTAACGGAAGTCTGTTATAATTTTTTTTTCTGCTTAAAAGGCAATGAAAATCATAGAAAATCATTGCTCGAAAATTTTCTCCAATTTTTAAAAACTAATGACAGACGAATTCACATACGAGGGCTACTATTTATGTGTCCGGAATATAAAAAAGAAACCAATGTCTATCATTAAATGCTTTTGAAAATATTCGCAATGATGATCGATGCACTTTTATAACCCTCTTTCCATTCTAATTGAGGTATCTCCAAAAGATGCATTTTGAACGCGTCAACGGCCTCTTCGCGACTCGAAAAACGTTGACCACGTATTTTATTCTTCACGCTTGGGAATAAATGGAAATCGTTGGTTGCCAAGTCAGGGCTGTATGGTGGATGACCCGTTAATTCGATCTTTTGACCTTTCAAAAACCGAATTGTTTCAGCCGACGTGTGACAACTAGCACTGTCATGATGAAGAATGTTTCCGGGTGGTCAGTTGTTCTTTCTTATTTCTTTAAAGACTTCTGGCAAACAATTGATCGTGCACCACTCTGAATCAACTGTTTTACTATTATCTAGTGGCAGTGTAGCCACATACATGCCCATTTACACCAAAAAAAAATAGGCAACCATTCGCTTCAAAAAGCTTTTGGCACAAATTATTTTTGTTGCGTTCGGCTCATCTTGGAACACCCACACCGTTGACTGTTGTTTAGTTTCGAAGTCATACGCATAGATCCATGATCACCTGTGTAGATATTATAAACAGCTTTTGACGCACCATGATTTTATTTTTATTTTTTTGCACTAATCGACACGAGCCTGCTTTGCTTATTACTAAAGTTGTACGAAATCCAAGGCGTATAAATTTTTTTTACAGCCAGATTTTCGTGTAATATTTTATGTATGCTCGTCATATTTATGTCAGAAATGCCTTTATCATGCGATATGTAACATGACGATCTTACATTATTAGTTTCCGCATAGAATCGATATTTTGTGGTACAACAATCGATTTAGGGCGGCCTTCTTTAAATTCGTCTGAGAACATAGACCGCCCACGATTAAAATCACTAAACTAATAATACACAGTGGTTTTTGATGGTACTTCATCTCTAAAAGTTAAAGTGAGTTGATCGATTCACTGTTTTTGAATTAAATTAGCCCACGCCGAAAATTGTAATACATCATCGAACGAAAACTTTCACCAGTTAGATCCATGGTGATATAGACACGCAATTTTCAATGACGCCTCAATGATAAAAGAATTGACAGTTACATGAAACAAACTGTAGTCTACACCCGAGTCGTTTCATTTTTAAATGTTGTCATATCTTCTTAAATATTGTTCTGTATGTGGCCAGTTCCGGATGCATATATATCAATCCTCGTACATGATAAAGTTGGCAAAGATTTTTTGTAGTAAAACTGCTCTAGCCGCGACTTGAGAGTAACTTCAGATCTTTTTCAAATGGAAGTAATTGTTTTCGGACGGAATTCTCTTCATTACCAACCTAATATATATACTTGGATGTATGTATTGGTAACACTGCGAATATACAACTGCTGTATAATTAATTAGACATGAATAGCGTAGAATTGGCCCAAAATATTACACCCTACATTTTGTTGCGACTTAATATTTGTGTGCTGTAGATTTAATTAGACATAAATATCGTAGAATTGGCCCAAAATATTATAACCCTACATTTTGTTGCGGTTTAATATTTGTGATTACAGTGCTAATTTTAATTGACAGACATTATGTAAAAATTTTAAAATAACAAGTGTACCTAATAAAAAATACTTTTGAAGTATTAATAAACAAGTATTGTTAAAAATTGCTATGACTGACTCGGAGGAAAATTTTACCTCTTCATCGGTAAATAAAAGTAAAAAACAGCAAAGTTATCATGATCTGCGGCCCAAAACATGTAAGTTCTTGAATACAAAAATTAAAATTGTAATCAATAAAATTAAGATTTCCTCATACCAATATTTAAAAACTGATCAATAAAATCTATAAATTCATTATTAAAATCAATATTATATTGTGATTAATAATATATTTTTTCCAAATTTCTTACTATAGGTAGACAAAACGCTATGGCAATTGACGCCTCAAATAACGACACAGATTTTTTCAATTATATGTAAGTGCTTCATCGTTAACTGGAGTAACTAACCATCATTGAATTTTATATGTAATTCTATCTACATACTTAAGTACAATTTATATTTTTAAAAAATTTTGATATGTCCAAGGGCTCTTACAAGTACGGAAAGGTCAAAATTGCATTATCAAAGAAAATAAACTATAAAACGACATATTTATTTTTTAATTAATCTTTTTGATGATATTTTTCATAAAGGTCATAAAGTTTTAACCGCGCGTAAAGGTTACATGCACACGTTTTTCTATTTTACATTTTTAAGGGGGCCAATTCCAAAAATTTTAAATATTGTTTAAAATTTTAAAATACAGCTAACTTTAAATCCTGAGACTCGAGTCAAGGAGACATTGTGTCACACTTCTGATGTTATAACACACCGTCTGCATACACCGTCCCTGTCTTCAAATTCATTTACACGCTATATAGGTGCTAGACATGCTGGCATATAAACATACATAATGCATATGCATATGTACACTGAGATTATATATATATATATATATATATATATATATATATATATATATAACTACGCTATCTTGTAAACGCATATTATTCCAGTTATAAGATTTTTTCACAATACACTTCGTTTCGATATTCAATTAAGGGCTGACACAAAAATGGTCTGACTGAAAATCGGCGCTGCAATGAAATACTGCAGTATTATGTTGAGTCAAGCCCTTGTTTGACATCACATAATTTATGTGCTCAATTTATTTAGTTATGCACTGTTGTAACAATAATTATATGTTCTTTCATAACTTTTAATGTACATAAAATGCAATAATATATTAATACCCAGTAGTGTCGAATAAATCCTTTTCGATATTTACGTTCCCTTCGGTGTATCGGGACTTGTCCCTTTCAGTCATTGCGACTGGCTGAAGGTTGAGCGATGATGATGATGATGATGATGATGTCTATCTATGTCTAACAAATAAATTTAAATACAGTTCTCTGACAAAGTTAACATAATAACACTCAGGAAGTTGCTTATTACTTTAGTTAGAGCTTGTAAGTCAAACGATATATGAGTGTTTTTGTTGATATTATTTTCTTTGGCATTATGGCAAACAAGCGACGAAATATTTTCGTAAACACCGATTATATCTACTCGAGGTTATCAATTATTTTGATCGTCATGTCGTAACATTGTTGCTTTATACAATATTTGGAATAAATAAGCGGATAACGTGTTTTATTGTTGACGGTGTTGACTATCGAATAACACTCGCATAAATCGTACTAATACTCTGTTATACTCGCTTTATTTAGTGGTTAGTGAGTAAGTAAATGATGACCGTGTATGAAGTGATTGAGCGCTTGAATTTCAGTTCACGAGAATCTTCTTACATGTGAATTCAAATGAAACCAACGTGGCGATTTAGTCCATATATATCTCAACTAAAAATATATTAATTAAGACCGATAAATTTTAATGTTTCAAAATCTATTTCTTCATCAAGAATTCCATTAAAATTAATGCAAGTTTTAGAATACCGTAAAAAATATTGAATTTGGAATAAGTGATTTTATGTTCAACATACGAAAATGTGGTGAATCGTAGGAATTCTAAGTGATTTTATTGACTTAAATAAAAACTAAATTATATTTAAATATTATTTTATTTTCTGTTAATGAAATATGTGGAAAATGTATCCCATTCATCCCAGCGGTCAGGGACGATAATAAATTTTTGATGTTCTTGCTGCTCTATGGACAATCGCTTTTCATTTAATCCTGTTACATTATGCTTCAAATTTATAATATTAACCAAAACACTTCATAGAAGTTTGAATTAGGGCTAAAATGGAAAACAAAAATCTAAAAGAAACTAGCTAACGGTTAACCTTGCAGCTCTGCATCAAAATTTTCCGTATCATTATGAGTACTCACGTTTTTTTGAACTCGGAAACCATGAAAGCACGAATCATTAGCTTAAAATATAATGTATAAAATAAAATATATAAAATAAAATAAAAAGATATAATGTTTCGTTCAAGTATGGAAATAAAAATCGTAGGTAAGACCCCGGTTTCTTTCACCTCTCGACGAGGTTCAAATCACACAAAGCATTTCTTTTCTGTTGCAAATTGTCATTAGAAAACTTTTGACTTCTGTTTCAACCTCGAGTCTAAATGAACTTCGACCGATTTCATTTAAAAGTCTTCACAAACATTTTATTTTTTGTACGGTCAAAAGTTTCATATTCGGCCAGGCGTTCGAAATAATTGTGAAGTTCGAGCCGAAAGCTTTCTTGGTGATGAATGTTGGCAGTTGTCGGACGGAGTGTATAGACATCATCGGGCGAGATCTTTCCAGTTTTGATTCCGAATTCGCTCTTGAATTAAACAGATTCCGATTCTAGTCCCTCAACGTCGCGGCGCTGAATATGATAAGGCACGTTGGTGTTTGATACGGAACGCGGACTACGGAATACGTGGTTTCAAGGAATCAATGTATGTTTGTAGGTATAAGGTATAATTTGGTGAGCTAAAGTAGGGGTGTTAAATACAATATTGTATGAATCGTTTAACATGCTGCAGACTCCGAAAACAAAACAACTGTAAAATACGATAGCGACTATTGCATTTTAATTCTTTATCGTGCCTCCAAGTCAGGTTTCATTTCATTCAGACAAAGTAAAATACTTAATAACACCGAAATCCTATTTCACAGTCTTTGCTATTCTGCTAATGTCGATCTGTCATGAGGATTGTTTAACAGCTTTCTTTGATTGAGTTTACAAACAGCAAAACCTGCAAGCTTTTTATGTAAATTAAAGCCACGTAAGCTTGTCCTTCAATCGGCGTTTTATACTACGGTCCTTGAAACTGATTGATAATGGTCGATCACAGCTTGTTTTCTAGGGAAACACATATACACATAAATACTCACTCACGCACACGTGTACGCATTCACGCACGCGCGCAACTGCACACACACACACACACACACGCACACACAGATATCGCTCGGAAAATGATCAAAATAGATTCCTAGGATCCCAAATTGTTAAGGTCTGATGAAATCTCTGTTTTAGAAAATCACACTGAAAACAGTACCTTCCTAATTTATAAAGTTAAAAGACACTGCATGTTTTTTTTTTGTTAATTGAAATTATAAACGAAGTTTATTATTTTTCTAAATAAAGATAAATTTCAAATTATATTCCATTTTATCTTTTCATTTTTTGATATCTAAAAGATTATGTTGAACACTTCAGCCACTTCCATTAAATATCGACCCGCACAAATCACCTTTTGTAGACCTTTCGGTGCTCTCACAAAACAAAGTGAAATAATAATTACATCTACTAACTCTATACTTTATTTAATTTGGCGAGTCTAAATGTATTTTAATATTCAGAGAATTCATTTGAGATTCACATAATGAAATCGAGAGTACAAAATTTGTCGTCTAAAAAAATACAATTGTACTTAGCCATGAAATTATTTAGTTCTTCATTTAGACCGATTTGGTTTTGTTCCACTCGTTTGAATGATTCATACTTTCATTTTACGCTGTTAAAATTAATTCATTTATAAAAACTCCCGTATCGTTTAAGTCATAAACTATCCGGCTCATTTAACTAGTGTTAAATTTTATTTTTTTATTAGATTTTAATTATTTATTTATCGACAGGTACATATACAGATTACAGTCATGCTATTTGTGAAATATTTTCGTAGGTCTGAACAGAAAAAGCTTTAAAGCGTGCTGTAGAACGAGAAAGAGGGATAAAATTAATTAATTAAAAAGAGTAATATTTCAGAGTCTGTAGTGTAATATAAGATTTTACATATAGACATTTGAGGTCATATCTACATCGAAGAACCTCCAGAGATAAAAGACCAAAACTTGTTAATCTTTTCGTATAATTAATTGTTCAGAGTAAGGCCGAAGTTACATTTGTAGGAAAAGTTTTTTAGGAATTTTCTTTTAATTCTTTCAATTCTACACTATAAAATTTAAATTATCGCAGTTTCAACATCCCTTAAAATATAAACGTTATATATAAAAATTCATATATGGTATGTTTGTCATCGTAAAACTCAAAAAACAAGTACATCGAATAACTTCAATGTTCCCACGACATTGTACTCAATTACGCGTGTGTTTGTTTTTTTATCTACTAGCATTTGTCTTCGGCTTCGTACGCGTATTTGTACCATTGAACCGAACCACTGAACCGCCTTCAAAAATTGTTTCACTCATAGAAAGTTACTTGTGTATATCATACTTTGATGCTACCATTTGTACGGGCATCATAAAAATCAGAACCGTGAGCGGTAGTGGTATTGAAATTGAAAAAGGGAATTAGTATTCAAATTCAAACTCAAAATATCTTTATTTTGTAGGTTACAAAATAACACTTGAAATACGTCATAATTTTTTACGAATTTACACTTTACCGCTCGTTCGGAAGGCTGTTTTCCCTCAAGAAAAAACCAGCAAGAAACTTAAGGGTAGCTCTTTTCTAATTTGCTCATACACAACCAATACAAATACAAAACCATCAAGAACGAAACAGCCCGGTAAGAAGTCGAGCCGCTTATGCCCGTAGAAATTTGTCTTCTAAATATTCAGAAATTGTACTAAATAATACCCTTTTTTACTTAGTGATTGTTTAGTAACACTCTTTAATTTATATAGGGGTAAATCTTGTATATCTACAGGAACATTATTGAGTCCTCTAAATGAATTTGCGACTTTACTTAGTCGACTAACAAGTGAAATCAGTTTAATTTTATTTCTGGTATTGAGTTTATGTCGACTACTATTTCTTTTTTAGATTTCTAAATTTTTTTTAAATATTACTATATTCATAAATGAATCGAGAATCAGATAGTAATCGAATTCGGGAACAGCATCGGGACTAGAATCGAAAGCGACTATGAGATCGTTATCGACAGAGTGAACAATAAAAGATGAAAGAATAGATTGTACATCCACGCGGGTAGAGCCGTGGGCGGAAAGCTAGTATGTACATATATATTTAGAGGGTTTTAGCGCCCGGCCGCCGCCTAAGGGCCCTCCTGAAGAATGCAGAGTCAGCGCCGGCGAGGCCCGTTGACACGGCTTAATCCGCAACTCACTTCGAGATGATAATTAAATCTACATCGCCGCTGGAAATTATTAAACGAAATATAAGGTTTTATTTTATTTATTTATTGTTATTATTTTTTTGATAACACGCCTTAGAAAAAGTAAAAAAAAAACCTAAGCTTAATAAGTGCTTTGAACGATAAAAGACAAAATTTGAAAGCTTTGCGTTATTAATTAATGAAATTTAGAAATTATTTTTTTGTTGATATCAATTTATTGGCATAAAGATGATCGATTCGATACAATTTATTTATGTAACATGTAAACCGCTTTGGTTTATTGGATAAAATAAGAACTGTCTTTGGAAGCAAAAGTGTCCCCGTGGTGCTATGTCTATAAATTGATTTTTCAAGTTTTCGTCAGAGCCAAATAAACCGAGAGGCGAGCAGCCAAAAACTGCAAGCATTTTCTATAAGCTGATTTTTTAATATTACATCACATTTGTGGAGTAGAGAAATAGCCTGCCGTCAGTCACCTGGATTTGTTAGTGTTTGCCACGGGCGCACGTTTAAAATTGTGAACAAAAAATTATGTACCTCACAACCAATTTTTAAAACCTGTAAATGAATAAGCACTCAGAATAATAATTAAAAATAAGTTTTACGATCGTCGGTCACGTAACCAGGCGCGTCGGTAACGCGGCAAAGTTGTAAATTATTCATCGTGCAAGTACTGTACAAAATCTCAAATTTTGTATACAGATAGAGAATATTAACATAATTATAAAAAAAATTGTCAGTCACGATATTTTAGTAATAGATGCCGTTAGTCGCCGATAAAAAGTTGCATCTAGCTATTTATATGGAGCGCTCGGCTAAAACGTATTTTGGTATATTTATTTTGAATTAATAAATAATTTTAGAATTATGTATTAATTAATAAGTTATTTAGAATAAATATTTTGTAAATTATTTATAGCAGTAATTATCAATAACCAGATGATTTCTGGTGGATGGATAGGACTGGTCATATGACGAACTTTCGGCAGATATTTAAAAGCACAGTGCTTATGTACGCTAAAAAAATATATAAACATTTTATGGAAAATATGAAAAAAAATACAATTTCTTGTGGTAAAAGTAAGTAATGGGCAGGCTAAACTGGTGTAATACCACACTCTCATAAACCGCGAATTTTCAAACCCGATCGCTTCCTCGATTTCGGTACCGGTTCTGCACTCAATTCTGATCATGACTTGGCTCTTAATTCTACTTCCTTTTCCCTTCTTCCACCACCAATGCCGATTCTGATTTGAACGAAAACGAAGGCAAACTCTAATTTATAAAAACAAAATATTGGCTATAGTGTTCGGGGATGATTATTGATCTGTATTTAGATAGATAGCTAAATAGGCACAGACAAACAAATAATTAAATTACTATGTGGACAAAATCCCGATAATGGGGTTCTCATAGTACATTTTAGTACGTGATAGTATGAATCTAAGATATATCAATAGACCAGCTCTAAATTTTATTTTACTGTAAAATGAATAACGAAAACATTTTTTACGATGATTTCTATTTTTTTAAGTGATTAAAATCAGAAAAATAATTTGAAACACTTCTAATGACATTGAAAAGCAGAGGACATTCTAAAGCACCCATTCGCCGCTGGTTCAACGAATTTAAATGCCATCGAGGAACTTTTAGCAGAGAAAAACATAATTCTAAGGAATAGTCTAATCGTAAACGAAGAGATTAAACACATACCGAACCGGGAAGTGCAATTAAAATTCTATATGGGCGTCTTCGCATAAGGATGATAGTTTCACATTGCGTTACGAACAATCCAGCGCAGGATTAGAAGGAATGTTAGAGTAGGGCGGTGGCGTGACAAGACGGCGGAATTTATGAGAGGCTTGTCTTGACGTGTTTACGATGTCACTAAGGGGGATGAATCCTGAATTTATCAGTATGGTGCAGAAATGAAGCACCAGTCGACCATGTACCAGTTTCAAAATGACCCAACGTTATCTTGCATCATTACTCTTACTGGATCAAAGGAGGATTGTTGTTATTTGATAATGGTATCAAACGCTTGAAGTTTTTACTGCTGTGATCAGAAAGCGGTCGAACACCAGCCTACGCGGGCTGCTGCTTCATCACGACAACGTGTCCGTGCATTCGGTGCTCAGAACGAGGGACTGTCTGGACAGCCAGACAGTCCCTCCCTCCACTAAGGTCGCACTTATCATCTTTCTATGACTAGAGGCCATCCTACTTAAAGTTCTGATTTAGAATTGAAGTCTTTTTTCTTTAAAATTACCCAAAAAAACAACAACATTCATCGCCGAAAGATGGCTGCATTTGAGCGAGGCGGTTGAAGAAGTGTGCGATACGGACTGGAAAACGTGTTTTTAAAACTGCTTTATGAGCATAAAACTTCGCATAGACGCCGATAGAGAGTTCTTTACAAAGATATAATAAAAAAGTAATGACATGCAGTACATTCTTCTGTATTTGGTGTCGCCAAAGTTCCCGAGTTTCCCTCGCATGAATACACTAAGCGGGTACGTTCGCGGAGGAACATAAAAATGACGATAAATTCTAATGAATTGCTGTGCGTTTATTTAAATGGAATTAATATAAGAGAGAGCGTCCACACTATGCGAAAATAAAAGAGGAAAGCGATACCTCAGAATAACCAAGTAGCATTATGAAATTATTCATTTTGCGTTCAGGAAGAAGATTTACAGTTTGATATCAAATTAAAACGAGAACTTAAACCCTGAAAGTTATTTTAACCATCCGAACATACAAGAATAACAAATAGTACGTTATCAATTATGAGTTTATGTCCCTGTGATTTCACTACCTCACTCACATCGACGGACATTTTTCTCCATACAACAATATGGATCACCTTAAAATGAAATTACAGTTTTATATGCATTTCCGATAAGACGTAGGAATGTGTTTTTTTTCATCGGGTTTCACATCATCATCATCATCATCATCAAATCAGCACAAAAGTGTGCTGGCGCACGTAAAGACGTGAGCCTTCCGTTCCGGTAGTCAAACGTGCCGCATGTGAGCGCGCATTATTATGAAGCCGCACACGCTCGAAAAAGATTTTCGACCTGTTTGTTCCACGACTGCCGCTCCCGGGGCAAATTCCATTTTGTCCGTTTCGATTTCTCAATTCTCCGCTGGATCCGTGTACCGGCTGGCATCCGGCGTTAGCGACGACGTCACAGTGCCGAGTTAGCGCTACCGCCGGAGAGTGACACTTGTTCGACGCTATAAGATTTTTCCCAGTTAAGAGTTGTATACACTACGAACAGATTTTCGAACCTCGATGTATGGTCCGACGTATTAACGGAAAGACATTTTCACCGACAAATAAAAATTGATGTATGAGATGTCGGCCCTTGATTGAGTACTCTTTTCTTATTACTCAAACTGGTATTGGATTGACATTTCTTAATTTAAAAAATAAAGTTTCATAGTATGTTTAGTCCTTTAATTGTTTTAGAATTTTATCCTTCATTTGCAATTTCTTAGCTAAAACATTATGTTCAAAAACATCCCAGAAGGTTTTTCATTCATAAGATCCAGTCTCAACATGTGTTATAATTTATCATCAGTGACAAATTAAAAATGTAGTGTTCTCTATAATGATAGTTTAATACAAGTATGTTTTAGTTAGACAAATATTATATATACAACAATAAAAAAAATAGAATACTATTTTATTTGTTTATTTATTTGTTCATGAAAAACTTACAGCTATTATATTTCAAGATAAGTAACTAATCACATATATCTTAGCCAATTATAAGTTTCACTTTTACTAACAGATAAATACGTTCAAAACACAAGTAAAAAATTATAATAAAAACAAAAAAAAAACTGAGTAAAGATTGAATTTTAAAAAGTATGTTAGTATAGAGTCATCATATAGTAAGCTACATCAAAAATAACCATAAGTGGTTGAAGTTCGAGAATCAAAAAGTATATTTGTCGAGTGTCGCCTGCATCACAGAACAATTTAAAGAAGAGAGACCGAGGTGCCTTATCCTTAAGGCCACCACTTCAGCCCTGTGCTTGGGGTTGCTCACAACGGGTGGCTGCTGAAACGGTATTGATATTCGTTATCAAAGGTCTAAGCCTTAGAGGGACGAACGTTTAACATAAGCTGCACACTTACGAATGGTCTTCGTTCGAAATCAGTATTGTTGCGGAGGTCGGTAAATGCTCACTAATGAAGATTCTGAAAGGGAGGTGAATGTGTTTCCATGGCGGGTGATATATATTTGGTTTCGTAGCAGAATGTTTCAGAGACTCTAGACACAACCGTTAGACTGTGGTAGTATTATATGTATTTGAGGTCAATGATCGCGAAATACGAATTCAAATTTTGTTCTATACAAAATTATGTGACTTATTGTTATTGATCAAGTTGATAATTCTGAAAATAAAAATATTAGATTTCTGTACATAGAACTAACATAATAAAATAATAAAACAAAAATATTTTTATCTGTCTTGATTGATGACAATCTGACGCATTTTAATCGGATTTTGAGTTACTGCCATATTTCTTGAGGATTATAAAAAACAGAATATTTTAACACAAATTAATGTATCCATCGATTACATAACGTCACCGACTACAGTTGGATGTCGGATTCATTAAAACTATGGTTCTTCACGTAAATATTTTTCTTCCATATTGAACACATAGTTGTTCATGCATAATTTCCTTTACATCGTTCATTACAACATAAATTCTTTTGTTTTAGTCATTGGACATTGCTGGTCATAAAATAGCGCCTTAAATGTAAAGTACAGATACGGTATGGTTGTTTACAATTATTAAATCCATAGATATAGCTAGATCATAGCTTTGTTTTAAATACTAAATTTTCACTATTCACCGATTGTATTTACGAGTCGAGTTACCGAGTAAGAATCGGACGGTTGAAGTATTTATTGCGTTTAAAATTAAACAAAAGAAAAAAAATTAGTTCAATTACGTTTCGGCACGAAAGCACATCATCATAGGTGGCGCGACTGGCTTTTCGATACGAGTTAAAATTGTTTAACGTACCGTATCACGACAGCGCCGCCGCCGGCGCGCCGAGAGCCAACACGGCGCGGCCGTGCGCGCTGCTTAAGTACGCTGAGTTTTCGCATTATCCTCACGTATCGCCTCGCGTCTCAGGTTCTTCTTTTGTTTACTTCGGGGAATTTACAGCGCGCCGTCGGCGCCGCTTCGATGCGCCCGACTCTATTTGGGAGATCGGTTTTCGACGGAGGCTTCTGCATAAATTCGGATTAGAGAATACGTGAACGTTGAAGGTGACAGCACGTGCCTTGAGAAATATAATCGCGCCAATTTCGATCGGCGACTGAACGCGCGAAACGTTGGACCGCACGGCTATCATATGAAGTTCCTATCGCTTTCCTGCCGAGGAATGAGATACACATACATACCCTGATACACGCATAAAAACGTACACATCCATTTTTTCATAATCTCGAATTGAAGGGTTTGGACCTTAGCCTCTTACGTTGAGTCTGCACGATTGAAAAGTGTTAACGACCGCCGTCGTCGTTTCTGGCTCGATGTGCAGTAAGTGAAAAGCTCGGACGAAAGGTAACCCCCACGCGACCTAAAAACCGGGGTACGTGGGGTTTTCACCCTTTAATGGAACCCTTAAAATGGCTCTATGATTAGAATTATTAGGTATAGAACTTTTTAAGCGTTACTGGACGTCAAAGCAAAAAACCAGTTAAGCACACGGACGTAATGGGGGACATTGCTTCGCGTGTGTATGTGGTTATTTGATTTTCGACTGAGCTTGCCGGTTCGGTATACATTAACAAAAGGATACTATTTAATTTCCCGCTATGAAAATCGTATAATTCTCTGAAATTGGGAAGTTACTGATTCAGTAACTTCGTGCATGTATGTGTAGTTGTGTGTATGAATCTTTCGTACCTTTTGAATGGATCAACCGATCGGAACGCGGTCTACGACATTAGAAAAGTCTTTACTGAACTTAGAATTTCTGAAAACTTGAATTGATATCGTGTGGTGGATTACGAAAGATATCTAGAATGAAATTATAAAATAAAGGTTTTTTTTTTTAAATAACTATTAAACTAGGCTACCGATCGATACCAAAAATTTAATGATACAAAATTAGTCCTTCTTCCTAAGCAGATGACACCGACTGCCGTAAAATGCGTATAGGTTGCGAGTAGGTTGATTTATACGAAAGATATCATTTGAGATTTTAAATTTCAAAATGAAACCAGCTATTCGGCTTAGGTAAGTTCGATAGTCTATAAATTGCATCGAAATTGGTCGGTTCGTTCGATAGATATCGCTAACGAAAATTTCGCAAATAACTTTTTATTCAAAATAACTACTGAAGTTTCTGTTCAATTGATTTTTGGTATGTGTTTACGTTTTTTACTTAGAAACTGTATCGTATGTGACAACACAAATTAATATCATACAACGGGTTCGATAGATATCGCAGTTGAAAATTTCATAAAATAGTTTTTTGTCAGTAAATCTAAAACTCGAAGTAAATTCGAAGAGCTGAAAATGTATTAAGATTATATTTTTGAGCTCGAAGACCTAAGAAATCACAAAAATTGAACTTTTGAGCTCAAACTCAATAATTTTCAGCTAAACATACTTTTGGAGACTTGCACCTCGAAAGTAGAAAAAAATTTCAAAAAAAGTCAACCGTTTTTCGGATTTTCGAGTTTGTAAAGCTTACAATAAATTATTGGGCTTTTAGCCAACTGTATTATTCAACTCGAGGAGCTTAAAAACGAATCGCAATCATCATAGCGTGACGCTTTAAGGATGGCCTGCAGGGTCAACCATTTCAAAGTTGGACTAAAGCTTATATAATTCAATTCTAGTTAATAACCTACCGATCAAATGGGCTGTGGTCAGGATTCGAACGCTGCTTATGACTCGATAGCACACATTCTTATTAAAACATTCCACTGCACAGTATCATATTTTTTATACACAGGACGGACTGAAAGTTTTTGGAATGAATGAGGAAAAATTAGTATGAAAGGTTAAAAATGAACTTATTGTTTATCAAAATATTCTCCGTTAGTGAAAGTGCACTTTTTCATACGAATAAACCAATTTTTAAAATATTTATGCCACTCCTCCTCGGTGAACTCGGAAACACGTTTCTCATAATCTCCCACAGCGTCTTCCGATGATGAAAATCGTTAACCGCTTAATTGATTCTGTTGACATCTTGTGACTTTTTTTAGTTCGCAAAAATTAAGTATCAATTGCGCGGTTAACGATTTTCATCGGTCGGGACTGTATGCAGGATTGCTTATAAATTCTACTTTTATTCCCTTCAAAAATTTATTTGTCTGTTTGGCCGTGTGAAAACTGGCATTGTGGTGGTGCAAGATGATACGACTTTTACGGTTATTTCTACCGAGTCCGTCAATAACTTCCGGCAAATAAATGGTCGGGTACCAATCACTATTCACGGTACGACAATTTTCTAAAAGAACAGTAGCTACATGCCGAGTTTTTTTTTTTTTTTAAAGAAGCAATCTTTCGCTAAGAGGCTCTTCTCTTAGGCTCATACGGTCGATTGCCGCTTTATATTGAGGTCGCAGCAACAAATCCGTATTTCATCACTTATTAATATTTCCCACACTAAATTTGACGGCCCTTCCTTGAATCCGGCATTGTACCCATTGCCGCGGTCCGTTCTTTAAGCCTCGGTCAAATTGTGTGGAATTCACCGCGAGCACAGCTTTTTATACCCAAATTTTTGTTTATTATTGATAATATTTGAGTCATGCCTATGCCTAAGGATGCCTGAATCCCATGGTAGGTCACATAACTATCTGTTTCGATCATACGGCGCACAGCATCGATGTTTTTATTGTTTTCAGCAGTGGATGGGCCACTATCACGAAATTTGCCACTGAGAATGACTCGACCGCGTTTGAATTCTGCAAACCAGTTACAAATAGCAGTCTTGTATGGTGCTTGATCGCCAAAAGCAATTCAAAGCAAAGCAAGGCTATATTGTGCTGTCTAATTACTCTTAAAATCGTCGGAAGTCACGCTACGAAAATTTTCACCTTAGTTCACGCGCTGGCCCATTAGTATTTGAAAGTTCAAGAGTCGGTTATGATGATGATGATGTACCTTCAAAGACATGCAGCTTTTCTCACGCCTTATTACTTCACCTAATAGTATAAGTAAATTAAAGTATATATCATATTCCATAAAATAGTATAAGCTTCTAGGTTGAGAGACTGCATTTATGTGTATTGAATCTATAAGTATTATGAGAATTAACTAGTGGCTTCATGTATTGTGTTGACATCAAACGCAAACACTCGTACCGGAACTTGACTCTGAGTCTGCGTTATAGTTATCAAATAAACCTTTTACGGCTCTAGCCTTTCCTACGTTAGAATAAGTATATTCAATAAAATAACAACTTTTGAAATCTTTCTATCAATCTTTAAGTATTAGTGAGATTAGACTGAATTCGGTTCCAACAGCAAGAAGATTTTGACCCTCATTCTAATTGTGATGCAGCAGAAATTTCAAATAAAGAGAGCGTCGTAACATCCTAACCTGATTCTGCTTCCGAAATTGACTTGTCATAAAGACGTCTCAAACTGTTTTTACCACTGGCATAAAACTGTGCACGCACGAATTTCCATAATAAATCATAATTTTAACCGCAGTTCTTTGCTGTAGAGAGGATCGTCTTCTATTCATAGAATTTTTAAACGGTTAACAGCGCGGACTACACACTTTTGTACACACCTACAGTTCTCATAAACAATAAATAATATTAAAATCATGACCTTGTTTTTTGTTCTAGAAAAATCCAGGAATGCTATTACCACGCGAATTATTATTGCGGGTTCTTTGAAAAACAAATAAAGTGTAACGGAAAAAAATGCTTTTGTAGAAAAAACTTATTAAAAGTATTTGAAAAAGAAAAGATTGTTACAGTGCTCTTACAGTGGAGCATTTCTGACAAATGTACCTTTGCAAAACTAATTCATTTTCTATTCTGAATAGTATGGTAAAATTATTAAGTTTCTGACTTGTTTGCGACAAGATTTTTACGGTACAATTTAATTAATCCGTTATTATATATTAAACACTGTCACTTTCAGAATGTTATACAATTTATACTTATGAGTAAATTTATTAATCATTTTTAATAAAAGCACATTTTCGTATTTATACTGGAAACGTCTGTTTTGCGTTCAATAAATAAAGACATTAACTCCGCAGCTGTTTCCCCGACTGCGGCAAACGGGCGAACAAAAACGAAATGCACTTTGAAAATACATTTAATTTCGCTTCGCGAAGGTCGCAGGGCTCGAAGCGTTCGCAGAACCGGAACGTCCCGTGGGCTGTTATTCAACGGCCGCGCTCGAGTACAGACGACGTCCTACAGGGACTTATCTGACGCGGTCTCGGGGCTTGTGCAAAAAAAGTCTCGATCTCTAATGTTCAGTAGAAGCGGACCACTCATACGGATCGAGGAATTTGCGCCGAAAAAAATAATGTTTACTTCGCTCCCTTTTTTACAACAGCTCGAGAAGCGAGGACCTTGAATCGTGAATAGTTCGGTTCAGTTTGATTTTAAAATGCATCACACTTTAATTGTTTACGTAATATTTTCATGCATCGTTTGTGTGCATCGTCGTTTATTCGTGAAGTTGTAACAAATCATAATATAAGAGCAAAAATATAGAACGAAAAAATTATATACCAAACCATTACGTATAAACAAAATTGACTTGTACCCACTAACGTATAAAGAATGTTCAACGGCTAAGTCACACAACATTAACTTTAATAATAAAGAAATCGCAGTAAGGAACCTTAAACTTGGCACGACTTTGTCTAGATTTCATTACTTTTTAGAGATAAACAAGCAGCTCCATCGAGACTTGACTAGTTTTTTACAGAATGTTTTTGGTGGGATTTCACTTCTTTTTGTAGAAACGTGGGCATATTGATTTACTTTATTAGATTTTCTTATTTGACACATTTTTTTTTCTTTTTAGGAGTAGTTTTTTTTATTATTACAAATCTTTCTTTTCTTTTCCGGTTCTGATTCTTGTACAGTAACAACAGTTTTTCGTATTGCCCATTCGCGTTCATTATTTATTCTTTTAGACGGTTTAATTTCTGAAAGATCGGCGCGTTATTTACGCCTAAGCCGGTTGTATTCGGTGATCGCTGTAGCTTGAGCTTTTATACTCTTATAGTCAACATTTTCGAGGTACACCTCATGAAGATTAGTTATTCGTGAAAGCGCCACGTAAGCTTGGCCACAACAGAATAAGGGTTAGAATTATATTTTGACCAAATTTTGAGCGAAATTAATTAATATTTTAGTGTAAAATGTTCGAGTAGAATAAGGTTAATCGTTCGACTATTTCTTCTTGTAAACTTGTAAGTATAAGTATTAAGCCAGTCTAGTCTTATCCAGAGTTTTCCTTTAATTTTATTTATATGCGTATTAAAATCAGAAGGGGAGGCATTCGCCCAGCAGTGGGAAGCAATAGGCTAGATTAAATTAGAATGTGTGTCCCACTACGCTGGATTTTTACAATGACAGTCGATTTTTTTATGTACCAATAGTAGAAGGGGGCATTACCATATCTCTAATACAGCTGAGACAAGCTGAGGGTTCTGCATCAGATACTTCAAACCTTCGATTTTTGACATCAAGTGAAGAGGCAAACAAAGTTGAATATTTTTTGTAAAGCCAGTATGTCGATCTTTAATAGTTTGGTTGGGCTCTTGTGTTTTCAAATAAGGGTCACCAGGTACTCCAGATCTTCGATTATCCTAGATTTTATAGTTTTTCCTTTATGTGGCCATTAAACCCTAACTCTGTACCAAATTTCAGCTCTCTAAGTTTATGGGAAGTACTAGTTCTATTTTGATGATCATAAGTGAGTGAGTGTCATAAATGCGAAACCTTGCTTTCGCTTAACTTCGGAATTAAATGACCTACACACTTGAAATTTTGGATTTTAAGTATGTGATTATAGATTACTGGATGACGAAAATTTCTGCGTTCGGGTCTTATCCAGAGGTTCTCAAATAGGGGCCTGAAAATGCGGCGAAATGGTTCCAATAAAGGATGGTACGGCAGTGTTTGCTTCGTGCTCGACTTGGCGGGGGCACTGCGGTGCCCCCCGATTTATAAAAGGATAACGGTATTTTTAATAATGTTTTTCCTTAATTTTTTAGTATCGTAAAATTAGCATCTAATAAAAAGAATAGAAAAACCGGCTATGTGTAGTAAATATTAATATTTATAAATAAAAGCACGGAGTAAGTAATTGCTCTCTAGAATGCAGCGATAAGATAGCAGACGTCAGGTACAGAATCTTTAGATCTGGTCCTCTCTTTAATATTTTACCCACGTTAGAATGAGTTTTATTTATTTCAAACACGAAATATTTATGAAATAATTTATTACTCGATCATAAACATTATCACAAAATTTTACTGTCGTAATATCAAAGAAATGAGTTCCGTCTGATTTCTACGTATATACACCGCCAATGAAAATAAATACAAGATATAATGACACAGTCACTCGAGAGGCACTCGAGTCGGCGGCTATCAACTATCTATCTTCGAGTGGTGTCGCTCACGTCAGCAACTTCGGACCGATCTTGAAACGCGAACCGCGTTCATCGATTCGACATACGAGATACATCGTGTAATAATCGAGATGTATTCGTTAATCGACTTCAGATATGCCATTTTCACATGAAAATCTTTTAGCACGAGCCTTGTCGCCGTGTCTGGAAATATAAGATATGTTTTAGAATTGGTCAAAGTGAATAACAAAGTAAACGTGTAAGAAATAAATAAAATATTATATACATCCGCCGATTCCGATATGAATTTCGTGGCAAACATTAATTTTTAAAAATTTTCCGATTTTAATGGATTATTTTGTGAACGTAACACTGAAAATTGAAATAACAGGTCAACTGGTATATTGACAATCGAATGTCTTCGTGAGGACGTCTCATTTCACGTATTTGGTAGAACGTTATTTATAAAACCAAATTGATAACAGGTTTCCTAGATACTAGTGCTAGTGCTAGATATTAGTGCTAGGTATTAGTGTTTGGACAACGACACCTAAATCAACATCCTAGCTAGTTTAGCTAGGATGTTGCTTTAGGTGTTGATATCGTTAGCGCATTTACACATTACATTAATTTTAAACTTTACACAAAGCTAATTCGTAACAATCACGAGCACGCGCATACATCAATATGACTACGTCATAGACAAAACAAATATTTTTTGGCAAACACATACAGATACGCTCTGTCGCTTACGGGCTCTACCGTTGTTTGTGCATTACCGATTGAGCAGTAATTATTGATTCAAATCTGACGGCATTTTAGCGCACAAAAAAATAGAACCGGCTAGTCTGATAAAGAACAAACGTTTTTACGTTAGTTGAAGTTTCCTATCGTACGAACACGGGAAGAGCCGCTAGTATTTAAACATCTAAATAGACTACGCAAACTAACGCTGTTAGTTCGTCATAAACATTTATATAAACGGCCGTTCCGTTCGGCCTAACAGCGGAAACCGAGCAGATAAATCACGGGGGGGGCACAATAGAAAAATAGCAGCAGCGGTGATTAAATAACGGCGAAATTGCCTGCCGTCGTGCGTGACCGAGAGCGCGAGTCGGCCGCGGTCCGCGGATGCAGGCGCGCCCGGCGTCGATGAAAAACGGGCGGCGCTAATGTCGCGCATTACCCAGGGAGAAACAATAAACCGATAATGGCTCATAAATTTTGCGATCTGCTCTCCACTAGTAAATCGAAATTCGATAATGTACATGAATTTCGCCGGGGCGGGGCGGGCCGTCGCGGGCGCCCGCCGCGGCCCGTCGCCGCTTACTGTCTTTTATTCCGTTCTCGGTCGTCGGGCATCTGCTCGCGAACGTATTGATTAAATTTCATTTAAATCTTTTCTGTTTCATTGTAGCCTGGTACGATTTTTTTTCTTGTAGCGGTGTCTTCCGTCGCTCACGCCGTTTACGACTAGTCTATGAAATTGATTGTAGAGACTTCCGCGTGACGATATTTATTTGCCGGTGTTAGACGGATAAAACGGCGTCGACTATGATCCCTGTCCCGTTTTTTATTTCGAGTTCCATCCCAGTCCCATTCACGACTCCGATGCCGCTCCTGCTCACGGTTCTGGTCGCAATTTTTGTTCTCGGTCCTTTTGGATCTAATCGCGATCGACTTATCCGGAGGAAGAAGACCTTTACACTGAAAACGCACGTACTGGCGCTGAATTGATTTATTATGAAACAATGTCGCTTAATCTCGATACCGATTCTGTTCATGATCCTAATCCCGGAACGGTGTTGATTTTGATCCTTGCCCAATCAGCATAAAAGATAAGAAGTTCACTCTATGTTAACAGGAACGAAATTGCGGGCAAAAATTATACTAAAGCATAGGTATAATAAAATTATAACGTAATATAATAGAGGTACAATGAAGCATACTAAAACTTGGCCATATAAAATATTTTCATAATAAACAAATTATCTTCAAAATCAGACTAGTGATTATTATGTTATAAAAACACATAAAAACGTCGTGTTTAATAGTATAAACCGTAATAACATATAATAATTTTTTTCTGCTAATATTTTCAATACATATCTCTGCGCCTCGTCTATTTACTAGAAAGGTAAGCAGACGCCACAAATCTCAGACCTTCATTATGTATCTCGTCATACTGATTCATTCCTTGCGGTTTTTTCGATAGCAATTCAATTTTGCGCCTCATCATCTTTTGTGAAATCATCAATCAATCATCAACATCATTCTGAAGTTTCTCGACCCAAGGACGATAATGTTTTTAATTCTTTAGTAAAGGATTTAAACTTTATTTAAATCGGTTCAACAATAATATAAGACAAGTTGACAACCGCAATTTTAATCTAATTTGAAACTTCGCGACAGATTCGGTTCAGAATAAAAATTCTATTTTATCAGAGTTGTCCACTTCCGGCATAAAGAGAGCTAAAGTGCATTACGCGGTACAGTACGGCACAGAATTGTATTAAATTAATCAACCATTTAATAAAATTTCGCTATTCGTTATAAAAATATATGTGCAACATAAGCGAGAGAGAGAAGCGAGTATGCAAAATCGTACAGTGTGGTAATATGTGGTCTCTGTCTACCCTTCTGGGAAATAGGCGTAAGTCTATAATAAAATAATAATAATAAGAAGAGCTTTTTATTATAGTACATATTAATATTATTTAAAAAATTGTAAAAACGGCGAAATAAAAGGAAGAACACTACTTTAAATAATATTTTCTTATTGAACACTTTCCAACTACAAAAATATTTGTGCAATAACAATAATAAATTATAATTTTTTAACAAACACATAGTCATTGATGAATGACAAATAACCGTTTATTTGACATGTAGAACATTTTGAAATGTCAAAAATGTGCTGAAGCTTTTATACGTGTTCTCTTATTAAGATAATATTTCATAATCCAGATACTTTAGCAGAGTTCTAATGCTCTAAATAGCGTGATATAAAAACAAAATTGTGAACCATCGCAATTCCACTTTCAAGCCTAGTCTCGATTTCGATTCCTGTTTTGCTAATAAAATCTACGTGAATAACGAAGTAGGCAGTAATTAAGACTTATTTATGATAGTAAAAATAAATTGAATAAAAACAAACAACACATTTCAGCCCGTATAAATACTTTCTTTAATTTCCATCCTTTCGTTTGGAAGATCCGACTTGGAATCCAACTCCGACTCCGAAACGCCGACAATTAGTAAAAAGAATTTTTAGATTTTATCAAGTAATTAACATCTCTGCCCTGTGAAGTTCGGATAATCATTCGGCTAAGACGAAAAGTTTAGCGGCGCTGGACAAATGAGCTATGGTGTTAGAGTGGTTAAATGCGTTGCCCTTAAAATGTTCCTAGTTCAGTTCCGCGGCTATGGATGACTTCATAGAAAAGTTTTTAACGATCGCCCAGTGCCTCGTAGAACGAGGCCGATATCGTGTATTGTCATGACGTCAGCGATAGTGGGCGTCAGCAGTCTCCAATGCCACGAAGCCATCTTGGAGAACTTGCAATCTAGACCTCTCAGGCAGATATTAATACATTATGCTTTATAAGTGGGTTGATGAAAAACTTGACGTGATATGTAGAGGTTTATCGGTATTACAGGTATAAAACTCTCTATAAACATTGACCTCTTTCTGCAAAAGGTGTGACATATCTGTCAGATATTGAGTGTGTACCTTTCAGATATGTCTTTTTCCAAAAAGAGATCAATGTAAGTATTTCATTATTGTGATGTAACTAATATTATAGACATGAAGGTTTGGATGTTTGTTACTCAGTCACGTAAAAACCATTTACAATATTTTAATATAACTTTTACATTAGAATAACATATAGGCTATAACTCATAAATATAGTAGGTTTTTTTTTCGTCGCTCGCTGAACGTAGAACGAATTTTTTACTTATACTGATCGGTTATTAGCAACAGTAACGTTCAAGGTAGGGTCAAGTGCGAAATCGATCTGGAATATTGTCGCCTATCGGAATAGCGAGTAGAATCCGGATCGAAAATTAACAGCAATGCATTTTCGGTGCAAGAGTATGGTTTCCTCTTAAATAAATTCACCGGAATCGAATCAAACCGGGATATAGATGGAGACAGCAACAGAAATCGAAAGCCGGACGACCATGATGGGGATCGTAACCGATTGTGCGATCGGTCGATATCAAAGATAAAGGTGTCTATTCTACGTCCACGCTGGCGGTGCTGAGGGTGACAGTTACAATTGTATTAACTAAAATTCAATAAGAATTTAAACGCAAACGAACGTCATCGTCGACGTCCACTCCTCCCTCACGCCGTGAAGCGGTCACGATTCCGTAAGCGAACGATACGAAGCACTCGATACTGTGTATTGTTTCGTTACATTATCGTGCGTGGGATGCGCGTCGACAAGATAATTTTCGCTCGACACGACGACACCTCCGCGGCCGCGACGGGCTCGGATATCGAGCGTTAGCTCGTACTCGAGCGGGCATAAATTGTAATGACGACGTCTCGCGGAGCGCGAATACCGCACTTAGCCATTTAAATACAAAGGGGTCTTATTCTAAAATGAGAACCGCACATACGATTCCCCGAAATTCTGTTGATTGTGTTGAATATATCGTGACAAGGTAACAGGAAATAAAGAGCTTGCGTTGTACAAGATCCAATTGTGTTAAAAGCTTCGAGTTTTATTGGAAACTGGGCCCTTATTCTTGTTTACTTTTATCGGATTTTGATTATAAAGATACAACCCTATATAGAATAAGGTCGTAGGGTAGCAAAATATGTACTTTATGGTACGTACTATATACATAATACAAACCCCGACACAGTTGCTTTTAAAATGTTCGTCGGTTTATCTCTATATTTGTCTGTATATTTGTTTGTTCAAGCATCACTCACAAACTAATGAACCGATTGTAACAAAACTTATCGTGTTTTATTAATAGTATTCCACTGCTTAAACACAATTTATCACCTAGGGGCTAGACAGAGAGCAAATTCAAATTTTTCCCTCTCTTTAATTTGTGGTACTTACTAAATAGAATTGGATAAAAGGTACCTACTTACCGTTAGATCTTTTGCAAAAAAAAACAATGTGTGTAACTATCCATATCTTTATTATTTTTTAAAATCAATACACTTCATGAAAAGGAAGAAATTTCTCAATAAACATTGTGGCTTTGAAAAAGACGTGACACGATGTCTAAAATTTTTTATAGGTGATGAAAGACAACGAATAAATTAAGGACAGCTTTCATATATTTTTAAAACATTGTTATGTTTCATAACCACCACGCGAATTCGCGGGCAACAGCTATGCTTTTGATTCTAAAACAAAAGTTTTAGTTCTAAGATATTAGGACGAGTTATACTAGTATATGGAATAAATGTGAATATAGAGATATTTCGGGATACATAACCTTTCACTTGGGAAGTGTTAAATGTTAAGTGTTAGTAATTAAAACACTTACTAGTATATAATGTAGGATTATACATTTGCTGTATGGAAATCAAAAGTAAGAACGTGTTTCTTGTAAGTCGCTAAGGCACGGCTTACAAAATCTTGAAAGCGCAGATGAAATTGGTGGCATATAAGCGCATTTCATACAAACCAATAAGCTTGCACGAAGCGATTGATGGATCCCAATGAAGCCAAAGAGAGATGTGAAAATATAGTAACCATGTGGAAGTCTGCCTACCCTTCTGCAAAATTAGCCCAAGTTTATAAATAATTAATATATATTACTATATAAAACGTAATCCATTTCCTATATAAGCTTAATAATATTGTAATGAATTTGTCTCAAATATCACATAGTCCAAGAGTTATTGTTGGATATGCGCTGATGCCAAATGTTACACCTTAGTTATTTCTGAGTAGTTTTTTTTTATTTATTTTACTCAAATAAAGAGTACGTATTTTATTAGTATTGGACTCTATGACAACGTTCCAAAATATGTAAATGAAAATTAAGTATTTCGATTTATAATGCAAATGCTTTAAGAAGACACTTACATTATTCTGTATTGATTGTAAAATATTACAGAGACTGTTCTAGACGGACAAATAAAAAAAGAAAATAATACCTTGAGAACAGTTTATTGAAAAGTTTACAAAAATTTATTTTGATTATTGGTTCTTATTTTACTTAAAAATACGTAATAGAGTTCATTAATATTCCTTTTATATTTTTACTCAGTAATATATAATTAGTGGCTATATTTAAGCTCATTAATGAACAATAGAAACAACTCTACTCTAAGAAATAGTTTTAAGAGAAATTAATGCAAGAGGGCCAAAAATTAGGTTCAGGACGCGCCAAACATAGAGACAGTAATCTGAATTAGCAAAAAGTCTAAAGAGTAGCTTAAGTCGAGAAAACTTCGTTGTTATTCCATAAATACTATTACTGATTCTACAAACACACGACGTTCACAGCATACACTCTCGCATAAAATATAATTTTCGCGCGTACCGTAAGTATTTTAGCTGTATAATCTCATATTCTATTGGCTTCTGTGAGCGCGTATTGTGTGTATTAGCTTCATAGTCTGAAGTTTAATTGATTTCTATTATAAAAATTATTAATTCACACAATTTCTTCTAGAGTTCGTTGAATTAAACATAACTCCATTAAACGCCGAGCGTTTCGAAACGTCTGCCGTCCTGTAATTTCCGGCCAACTCGACCCGGTAGCTTGCACAGACATTTAGCATCGCTGTGCATGCTTTGCATGCTACATGTGCTACAGGTATATGTAATAAAGCAGAACAGTACTCTAAAGGACTATTCTACTTTATTTGGCAAAATTCTATCATTGTTCCACTCAACAGAAAACGCATATTTTACCATCCAGCTTTCGAATGGTCTACCATCAACAGTGTTCCCGGTCGATTGACGAGAAGGACGTCTTGAAAAAAAGAGCCCATTTCTATTCAAAACACCCACCAACACACTTATTACTCTCCTAGGGTAGCGGGTGTACATGGCCGACGATGACCATCTATTCTCTGGGGGCTTGTATGGCCGTTTACCACTTACGCTATAAAATAAAGCTGATACAATAATTTTAGCCAAATGCTAGAAGACTGACAATGTCTGATAGAATGAATAATACACGCCAAAAAATATATCGAACATTAGACATTCTAGCTATGACACTGAAGAATAGTACACTCGTAGAAACAATGAAATCCACCCGCCAGCTACTTAGCTACATGTTGACCGCCCAGGCCTCTCTCTAAGTCCACATTAAGTTAAATTAATACATATTAGTAACGTTACCCTAGAACCTTTCCATTTAATTGTCCCTGGGGTCATTGTGCTACGCTTTCTCTTGATATTATTAACATAATTAAGAGGCAAGAACATAGTGAAATAAAATGAAATTCTTGTACAGTGTCACAGTTTGAAATGAAGCGCCTGAAGTTTCGCTATCTATAGCAATAGACATAGTTATAATTTATAAATATTATCAAAGAGAGCGCCACAGAAAATTATTTTAACTTTAATCAAATGCCAGTAGCCATATATAAAAATATTTATATACTGTATATATATTTTTAAACAGATATCTTTTTTACATTTCCTCTTCTCTATCATTTACAATGGCCGAACCTTTAATATAATAGCATAATGAAGTGAATGAACAATTAATAACATGTCACATTTTTACTTATGCGTTAGATATTAAAATGTAATATTTGTTCAAAAATCAATAATATTATTAAAGCTCAGGTTATCCAAGATTTAAATATATAGTGTACCCAAGACGAAACACAACGTCGTATTTATTTCAAAGCTTCGTCGCATCACAAGCAAATTAACTTTCCGACTTACATTACTCGCGGCAAAGAGTGACCTAAGCAAATATACGCGTCGTTACGGCGCCGTTACCTTTTAAGCATTATTAAGCATATTTCAAGCTGAAAGCCAGTTGGAATTTCCATGTCGTTCGTCACGCACAAAGGGTTACCTTGGAAAAATTCCCCATTTCACGTGCATATCTCGGCTAGGATAAATCGCTCTCATAATGTATTCATGTTTTCCATTCGCTCGAAGCCGACGTTTTGCTCTATTTTTCTGGCTACGGGTTATGAGTAATTTCCGGGAGGGAAGCGTGCACATTGTACAAATGCGAAACAGCAACGGAGGCTCTTGTGTGCTTTATCGTAGAGTAATTTAGATATGTTTTCGTCATCGCGTATTCATCTCGGCGCTGTACTATAGAGACACTTCGCTTTTGCTATATTTTTGTTTCTTCAAAAATTCTCGGTTTTGTATTCTCATACGACGTCATTCAACTCTTTAAGACTTACAAATGGTTGTGAGGGTTTCGTACAAAGTTAATTGTGTATGTAGATATTTAATCCATTAAGAGCCTCGATGATTTTTGTCTATTTTCGATACTGATACTGGTAAGATCTGGTCTTAAATCTTAAGTTTTCATAGCGCGAAGTTAAAAATGTTCTCCCGTACATTGGTGTACATCACGGCTTATAATTCAATAGCGAGTATAAATTTATAACCATGAAAAATATTTTTCATATGATATAAGTACAAATTGTCGATTTTCAGATTTTTTCCTTTACTTGTTCAGTGAGACTTTCTTCTTGCCAAATTTGATAATTCTAGGTCAATGAGAAATACCCTATATATTTGTAGAGGTACCGGTCGTGGGGACTCTGATACTTTTATTGTCTTCCTTTTTATTCTTAAATAAATATATAATATTATTTTTAACTAAACCAATTTATGGAAATCTTACATTTTTACAGCGAGAAAGTAAAAGTTGTTCTCCCATTCATCGGTCTCCATCATGGTCGATAGTCCAATTATAAATACTAATTGTCGCAAAAAATATACATTTTATATGATATAACCTCAAATTAACGATTTTCAAACTTATTTCTTTAAGTCGTGATGTTTTTTTAACTTGCTTCTTAACAAATTTAATGACTGTAGTTCAACGGGAAATATACTATAGATTTTAATTTATTTGCTAGAGTCTAAACATACAACAAAAAGGACCGTATTTTTTGATTGCTTTGACTTAGAAGCTCATTTTTTTTCATATCCAAGGATCCATAGACCTTAGTATATTATATTAATTTTAACTTGATACTTCCATATAGATACACAACTAAGTAATCCCATAAACATTCCTTTTGAGATACGAAACCTTAAAAAGACTTTTTATCTCCACTCTTAAAATGATTATTTTAGGTTTCATGGATTCGTAGAAAACGTAGTGCCGTCCCTCTTTAAATTGTTCAATCAATTAGTCCAATCAATCAAGTATTATGAGGAGACTAAGAGAGGGAATCGCTGAGAGTCGAATTGAGGTGGCATATCGTTTTATCCTTACGTGACGATTTCCACCAACTGACACCTATCGCAATCTGCGCTGAGAAACTTCGTCCCAAAAAATATAGAAGTGTATGCTTTAACTGTTGGGTAAGTAAAAGCCTTACATCCTGTAACTGCAACTGATGTTTGAAAATAATATCAACTGTAGTTACAGAAAAAAAACTGCTGTAATATGAAGACAAGAGTATATACTAAAGACAATCAGGTTATTACTTTCACAAATTTGATAAAAATCATTAAAGTAATGAGTGAAAGAAAATCTGAAAAATGCTTGACCTTGCAGGACATCCCTGAAACTTTCCGCTACGATATTTACGTGTCTTCGAGTTCATATTGTCTAAGTTAAATATTATCTATGAGTTTCTGAGCTTAAAAATTTGAAAGACGGTTGACCCTGCAGGCTATCACTGAAACGTTCGAGCTCAAAGCAGCAATAAAATAGCAATAAATCTTTGAGTTCATTAAGCTCAAGGAATTTATTTTAGTGCTTTTTCAAGTTATCCGAGCTCAAAAATATAATTCTAATATGTTTTGGGCTTTCAGAGTTCAATAATTTATATGTATCTAGAAAACGCTTTTTTTTTTAGTTTTTCAAACGTTGTTTAGTTTTTCAACATATCTTTCGAAAATGTTGTTCGATTTTAATCTGCTTTATGACATTAGACGTAGTTTTATAAACAGAAAAAGATGACTGAATACAAAACATAAATCCTTCAAGAGTTTCATGTGTTATTTTGAAAGAACCCTTTTTCGAAAATCCCGTTAACGATGTTTCTTGAACAAACCTGCCGATTTTAATGTGACAATTGATGTTGTTTATTAAGCAAAAAAGCTATCAGTAGTTAGATTGTGGAATTTATCGGTAGAGTAGTTTAATAGATATTCGACGTAAGCGCTTTTTTAGTATTTTTTCAAGACACACGCAAACACACATGCACGAACGCACACGCAAACATGCATACTTTACTCGGAAAATAGTCAAAATAAATTTCTACGACAGTAAAACAGAAAAATTTAATGAAAATTCGATTCTCGAAAATCGGGATGAAAACTGTAACTTTCCAATTTTAAGAAAATATTTCAGTTTTCATAGCGGAAAATTTAAAAAACAAAATTAAAACGAGCTAATGGCGCTTAGGACGAAACGAAATCATGTAAATTTGTTAGTCATTTCACAACATCGTCGGACCTTTGCCAAAACTCGACTGGGGAGAGGCCTGGGGGAACAATTACCTGACCGGCCCGCCGCGGAGTTAGCTCCTTACTTAGCGACGAACGAGTTTCAACAACTGCCTCCATTCAAAAGTACTTTGTAACTAATGCCTGTTATTGACTTAACTGGCTACCGTTAAACCTTCATTAAACAGGACCTTCGATAGCTTTGATTGGTTAATTAAGCTCACTCAGCTCTTATCCGCTTTAAGGAAATAAATTTGAATTTTATTGTAAATCTACTTGTTATAAAATCAAAGATGATAACTTTCTGTTATCTGATTCGTAATGATGTAATATATAAGAAGCTAATCTTGACATCAACTTTTATGCGATATAAAAGTAGAACTAGACTTTTAAAAATAATTTAATGAAGCGTTAATGTTTATGACACTAATGTCAAAGTGAAGAAATTTTAAATTAATTATTGTTAGAAAACCTGCATAACACTCATATTTTTCATCAGAGAGTCATTAAAACCGAATCAACCACCGAGGTCTACCATGGAGCACTCTTACACCCACACATTCAACCTGAAACTATTCGTGACGCAACGACCAATCGGAACATCGATTGCATAGCATATCGCATGACAATCATTTGCTTCGCTTAGTTGACTCGACTGAATTCGATTGCTCAAAGTATTGTAGGAGCGTATGTGATAACAAAATAAACAATGCCTGACACAACAATAAGTATGGAAGTTTGGTACGAGAGCTGTTATTTATGTCCGGAATATCAAAAAGAAACAAACGTCTATCATTTAAAATGGTTTTATTGCTTTTTAAAATATTTGCCGTGATGATCGATGCATTTTTGCATACGTTGAAAACAGTTTTTATAGCACTTTTTCCATTCTGATTGAGGTATCTCCAGAACGTGCATTTTGAAAGCATTAAAGGCCTCTTCGCGACTCGAATAACATTGACCACGTATTTTATTCTTCACGCTTGGGAATAAATAGAAATTGTTGGGTGCCAAGTCAGGGCTGTATAGTGGATGACCAGTTAATTCAATCTTTTTGACCTTTCAAAAACCAAGTTGTTTCGGCCAACGTATGACAGCTAGCATTGTCATAATGAAGAATGATGTCGCATTATCGGTTGTTCTTTCTTATTTCTTCAAAGACTTCTGACAAAAAAGTGGTTGAGTACCACTTCCAATTAATCTTTTTACAATTCTCTAGTGGAACTCTAACCACATATCTACTTATACCAAAAAAATAGGCAACAATTTGCTTCAAAGTGCTTTTGGCACGAATCACTTTTGTTGGATTCGGCTCATCTTGGAGCACCCACACCATTGACTATTGTTTAATTTCGTGGCCATACGTATATATCCAAGATTCATCACCTTTATAGATACTATAAACAGCTTTTGAAGCATCATGATTGTATTTTTTTAATATTTTTTTGCTCCAATCGACACGAACTTGTTTTTGATCAATGCTCAAGTTGCGCGGAATCCAACGCGCACAATTTTTTTTACAGCTACATTTTCGAGTAATATCTTATCGCACAGCATCGATATTTTGTGGTATAACAAAGGATATAGGGCGACCTTCTTTAAGTACATACGTCCATGAGCATAGACCGCCCACGATTAAACTCACTAACCCAATGATTCATAGTGGTTTTCGATGGTGCTTCATCCCCAAAAGTCGAAATGAATTGATCGATGCACTGTTTTTGAGTTAGCCCACGCCGGAAACCGTAATAAATCATCGCACAAAAAATTTCACGAGTTAAATCCATGGTGATAAAGACACGCAATTTTCAAAATGACACAACAATGGTAATGAAACAAATTGTATTCTACGGCCAAGGAGCTCCGTCTTTTAATTTTTTAATTATTTTTTTAAATATTGTTCTATATGTGGCCAGTTCCGGATACATAAATAGCAACCCTCACAATGAAAGGAAAGTTCGTTGAATAATCTAAAATGCAAATAATCCTATTAATATTATACATATGAAAGTTTGTATGTTTGTTGCTCGATCACACTTTAACAGCTAAATAAAATTATTTGAAACTGTAGAGAAATATAGTTTATAAATTAAAATAATACATAAGTAATAATATATGAAGAAATTGACTTTTGGTCACGAATTCGCTTTTGTGATCGTTGAACCGATTACTTATGCCGATTGGTTATTGGTAACAACAATTTTTAAGAAAGATTCAAGTTCAATATCGATTCAGGATCGGAATTGCGAGCAAGACCGGGATCAGGATCAAGGGCGTAAGTGAGATCATTTCATTTTACTGATTTAGATAATATTTAGTAACGAATAAACTGAATACCAATAACAGCATGTACAATACATTTTTTAGGGTTCCTTGAAAATTACCGAGAGTGCTTATAATGTAACCGACTTCAATAAAAATTATTATGGAGGTATCTAAAAAAGAAAGGATAAATGATATATTTTTTATGGTTCCATAAAGTCAGTTAGGAACACATTTTGTTTTACTGATTTAAATAATGTTTTTGATGGAAGTAGATAGAAACTAGTTATACATACAGTACACTATTTTAAAGCTCGGTGAGTATTATTACTAAGAACCTCTATAGTTTTATTAATTTCGTTGAAATTTGAACAAGTTCCGTTGTTGTGTTCTGTGAGATCAATAAAATTCCTTATAATTTAAGCGATTTCAATGAAATTTGGATTGTAATAGCTAAATTAAATGAAATTAATGTAGCATACATTATTTTTAGGGTTCCACAGTTACAGGTTCAATGACACATACTAAAAATTATTAAAATTCTACTAATTTCGCTGGCATATTCAGTTTATTTTCTAAAAGAAATATTAAGAGTCATTATAGTTCAACTTACTTAAGAATGAAATGAGGCTGGAATAAACCAAAGGCGAGGGTATGACCAGGGGCGTACTACATGTGGTACGAGAGCGAGCGCGGCAGCGGTGATGTGATAGTTATTACTAAAATAGACCTCGCCGCGATGGCAGAGCCACGGGAAATGTTTTGAGGAATAAGAAATATCTCTGGTATCTGCATGTTTATTATATTTTCATGACTTAATAACTGACCCAGTTTGTGATGTTTTACAGAGAAATAGTTTGCATCCTGAAGATGGTCATATATCATAAAGGAAGTTATATTAAGAAATTAGGTTTGTAAAAAAACTTAAATTAAACCCACGCCAACGCGCGTTAATCGGAATAAACGAGAGCTTAATCCACGCGGGCAACCCATGGAAAGAAAGTTAGTTGTAAAATAAATTCATTACAATATTTTGTTTTGATTTTATTATTGTGTTTTTTCACATATGTCAGGACGGTTTGTATAACTGCTATTAGCTTCTTTTATATTCACAACGACTAACCTTTTTGAATAACTCAAGAATTCAAATTTGCTTTAGACCAACATTAGCAGAGATGACTTTCGAATAAACTGTTATGATAAAGATTTTTGTTGAAGCCTGAAACTTTGTTAAATAAATTCTAAAGCTATTTTAATATTTTCCATGGTTTCACAAAAGCAGACAGGTTCCGGTGACCCATTTCCATTTCCCCAAGTTCAATCCTCTCTTTTAGTCCACTGCCCTTTTCATCAGCCCACTCCCTCCTTTATCCTATTCTTTTCCACGAAGCTGACAACGTATTTGTAACTCCTCCGCGGTTGCGACTGTTCAGGGGCATCCGCCACAACCTACTTTCAGGTACCTTGCATGCTCTTTGCCCGTCGAAATGCAAAAAAAAAAATTTGAAAACTATAAGTATTGTTATCGTAAGCCAAATATCAAAAGAAAAAAGTATCTTTTTATTTTAGTCGTAGAAGCACAGAAGTAAGCAATTCCAATGTCGACTATCGCAATGCGATAATCGTAAATAATGAATAATAATATTATACATAGAGAATTCCCGTGCGAATGATAAAGCAAATCAACCATTATGAGAGCTCTATTAACATACGGTGGGGTGACGATGTGTTTTCTCTTTCATGATTTCCGTAAATTAATTTATTGAATATAATATATATTCGTTATTGCAGTTCAACATACAAAATTTTATTTCCCAATTAGCAGTTTAATTACTGAGAATGCGTAAAGATCTTGAATTCTAATGTCATTTCTTGTCACATCACAAACAACATTTCTCGCAATAATCAATAAGTATCTAAGCGACCGAGCTGGCTCGGTGGCTTTTGAGTTAGCACTGGAAATATAAACGAATTTTACGTTATGAAACACATAAATATTGCTTTTATGATTACTATACGATATACCTAAATTACTTACCGCCTCTCATTTACCCAATCACATGTGTCGGCTGTATAACAATTTTCAGTAAGATCGATTAAACCTTTTTTAGTTACAAACGGACACACAGTATTCTATCATATACGCAATTACGTGCTCTACTCTATACCAATTTTCGTCAAGATCGGTGGAACATTTTGTAAGTTATGAAAGAACATACAGACAGACAAATAGACAGAGAGTTGGTTATCATTTATGCAGCTACATGTATACCGTGTACTAATTTTCATCACAATCGGTACAACCGTTCTTAAGTTATAAAAACACATACATACAAACGGACAGACATAAAATTTAAAATTTATAAACTTAAGGTTAGTTAGGCATGAAGAGAACACAGATTACAATGTTAAAAAAAATATATGTGCAGACAGAAGCTGCAGATTTATATAGTAGTATACATAAAATAAAAACGATTTCTCCGTTGAGGCGCAATAACGTGAAAACTACTGAACGTATCGTTATGGGAGTTGATCATTCGGCGCGAAATCGTTTCTGTTATCAACGTAGTACAAAACAAAGTGGCTTTCCACGTCTGTCTGCTTATTCTCGAACTCCTGAACAACCCAATGGCTTTTATTATAGCTTTCTCCGTGAATTAGATATTTTTTTCAAGCAAGATTTTTAAATACAATATTCTAATTAAGCTTTTGTGTAAGTAGGAAAAATAAACATTTTGTAAGCCTTAAGAGAGAGTTTTAGATCTTCGAAAATCCCAGAAAAAACTTCGTAATCACATATTTACCCTGCGGTTGACATACAGTAACCGTTTTTATCTTTAATATTTCAAATGAAGTTATTACGCTATTTGCTCTTTTTCAGTATTAACCATTAACCTAATAAGTATCTTAGTAATTTTTGGCATAAAAAAGTAGATTTTGATTCTCTTTTACACTAAAAGTATGTCATTTAAAAATTAATTCAGTCAAAATTTCGCACAACCGAAGAAATAACTCGCAGCCGCAAGAGTTAACGGAGGACGGTCAGGTCGCACTACAGCTACGGGCTTTGAATTATTTCACGCACAGTAAACTACACTATCCCATAGTAATATAGCTTATATTTTATTTTAATGCTAGCAATTTCCCTGGCTTCTTACAAATTAAAACCGTGAGCACTATCGGAAATGAAAGCGGGGTGGGAAGCAGAATTGAGAGCCAGGATCGGGACCGGAATTGAGAACAAGGCCGGGATTGAAACTGAATGTCGGATCGGGATTGTATTCAACGGAATCGACATAGAATTGACCGGTATCGAAATCAGGAACAATAACGGGACAAGAATTTAATCCAGGAACGAGATTGGAATTGACAGCAAGGTCTTTCCATATAAAAAATACACTCTCTGTCCACGTGGGTAAAGTCGCAGTCAAAATACTAGTACTATTATAATTATAAAAAAATATCTGTTTGGATCTTCGTCATACACTAATGCCTGGACGGATTGTAATCAAATTTTGCTCAAAAGTAGATATGTCTTCGAGTATGATACAAAATTTTGTATTGTATTGTATCTGTTAAGGATGATTTCGTCACTCTTTGACCATTACATGACAGCGGTTCACTCAACAAGGTTGTGTCGGTTGTTTTTAACACTCTTTACACCCTTGTGGATGTGACTGTCGGCAGTTTCCTGAGAATGTGCCTGGTTGGCATGAAACGTACGTAGAATTAACAATATAACGATTAGCGGACTAAGATAATCATAAAAATAAATAACACTTGCTTAGGTATTCGATATCTATCAATCCTCTCGAATCAATATTCAATCTTTTGGATAGAGATTCGTAGTGGAGAGGCAGATTCGAGGGTCAGCGGTGGGTTGCATGCTGCATGTTAATGCATGTTGCAGGCAAGCGTCTGATACAAAATACCTTTTATGTAAACGAAAAATATATAAATACTAGAAAAACTATTTTTCCATTAGTTTGTTATTTGTTATCTTGATTTGTTATCATTGACATCAATTTTCAAGAGAAAACCAAAATCGGTGTCGAGATCGGACATAGCACTGAAAGCGGAACCAGGACCAGACCCCGCAGTGGCACAAGAATTGAGATCGAGAACAGAAGCAGAACAATTCTGACCCCAATCGGATTGGGGTCAGAATTGACAGCGAGATTGGTCGATAGAACAGGCAGAGAAATTCATTGTATGTCCACGCAAGTTAAACCGCAATCATATTTATATTAATAAAAAAAACAGTCATTGTTAAAATTTAATTTATGTCTATGAATATTTAATTTAAGAACTATGATTACTAAACGTATTCGATATCCAGCAGTTACATTCAATATGAGCAGATAGACAAAATGAGTTAAAAAACATAAAATGTATCAAGCTCCAAGAAGGTAATTGTGATACACATATTGATTATTCAAAATACTAGAGAAAAAAACTAATATTGTCTAAAAATGTTTCTTTTTTCCCCGATCATTGAGTATGCACCCTCTGGCCAAGTTTAGTAATGACAACATCGTAAACAAAAACAATAAAGATTAGTTTTTATATGCTATACTCGCTATATGTAAATCGCATGAGGTTTTAAGCTGGGTGAATAAAATATTTAAATTTGTGAATATTATGTATTTGGGAAAACATTTGAAAGAAAATTTTAGTTGTAACGAAACAGAATAAATACGATTAGACTTCGAGACACTTATTTTACTATTGCGATTTTGTGTATGGATTTTATCTTCATTTAAAAAGATTTAATAAATTGTCTAGTAAGCATGAATTACCATCAGGGTAGGTGCCACAATATAGGTACCATAGTACCACAATATAATACCACAATATACATAATTATAAATGTGGAAGTTGGTCTGGATGTTTGTTATTAAATCACGATCAAAAAGTTTATTAGATTTCAGTGAAATTTTGAAAAGAGATAGTTTATGTCATGAAAGATGAGATATAGTACTTCTTATATTTTTTTAACAGCAATTAAATGTTAATTAGATATCGCCAGCAAATTTAGGCCAAAAATTAAGCAGTAAATTCTAAGTTTTAATGTACGCCTAACGAAGGAAGCAGGTAATATAAATATATTATAGTAGGTGTAAATATATTTTACAAATGTATAAAATGTTTGATAATCGTCCACCAATCACATTCGATCAGCTAAGCGGATTGTTTTGAAATTTTGCGTAGAGGCATATAATATGCTGTAATGCGCTACAAGATACTTGATAGATCAAAAAAATCCAGTAAAATAGGATTTAGTTATTATTGAAAGCAATATCCAAAAAAAAGACTAATACAGATATCAAAGCTGGCATTGAAATTGAGAACCCGATGGTTATCAAGAGCGAGATTGAATTCGGAAATACAAGCGGGGCCGGGATCAGACCCGATGGTGAGACTGGAATGGAAATTGAGAGCGGATTTGGGAGGAAATTGGAAATTGAGAGCAACAGCGAAATATATAGTCATTAAAAAATATAAAAAAATCACTCTATGTCCACACGGATGAAACCGCTCCAAACTGAATTCTTTTTTAATGGCATTTTTGAGGAGCAAACGAGGATGTGAGCCACCAAAGAGTTAGGTGGCCACCATCGCCTATGGTTATTCGCAAATTTATAAAGTCACCAGTGCGTTGCCGGTCTCTTGTGTAGGAATAGAATATCTGATGAAAGAAGAATAGGCTAATGGAGGAAAGAATGGGATGATGAAGGGTGTGGACTGCTGTAACTCTCACTCACTGGATGAAAAGCAAAGCACATAGCATAGGCTGTATAGGTCGAGAGGTCGAGCCGGCTCATTTTCGTGTCGCAACCATGTTGGCTATGGTGCAAGCATAAAAAACAATCACTATTAAAATTTTATATTTGCAACCGGCGAACCGAACAGGTAGTAACTATGTTCAATAAAGCAGGATTTCAATTGTGAAGTAACGATAGAAAAATATTATATATCTTACACAAAAATAAAAATCAAAGATATTATCAATATTGAGTAAGAAACACACTAGAAGCTTTCTATTTTAAATATTTGGAGTACATTAATTGACGTCTTTGTTTGCACTCATTCGTCGGAGACACCAAATATATATTCATTTTATTTTCGGTATTATATATATATATATATATATATATATATATATATATATATATATATATATATATATAATGATTGGTTGTTAAATTAATATATAACAAAAAATTAAAATTCAAAACAATAGCGTTTAAAATATACTGTTCGTAAATAAACAAATTGCGCAATATTGCCGTCTCATCAGTTATATGATGTAGATACATAAATTACCCATTGTGCCCCCATTATACACGAAATGTATAAAAATAACTTTTCAAAAAAGAAAAACCGCACTAAAAACCTATCAAAAGCAATTAGGTGTTTTCGGAGTCGGTGCCAAATAAAGATAAGCTAGACACGGTTTTATACAAACCTTCATTATTTGACTTCGTTTTGACTCGTTACTTTGTTGATACAATAATTTGTTGAAATCGGTTATTATTACATATTATGTTATGGTTGTATATAATATAATAAATACTTTAATTCAATCTACTCATACGCGCTTTTTGTCTTTAAAGAGTTACATTGCACGTCTTCATACTTCATGTCTCGTCTAGTTCAGCTCATCCATGACCATAATTAAGTTTTTTGACACTTTTCGTGATATAAACTTAAAAACGTCTCAATCGCTTTATATTTCCTGTTTGCTTTTTGGGAAGTTTACCAGTGCATCTTTGAAATCCAAGACCAACGAAATTGAAATGGGACCATCTGGAAGCTATACTGAATTAATGCAAGGAGAATCATAATAACTGATTAATAAACAAAAAAATTAAGTATGTTAAGAAAATATATATATATGTTACCTCCGTTTATTCAAAGTCGGTTAAATCAAAAATTTTAGTAATAGAGCTTTATATATAAAGCAGAGTAATTTAAATTTTTGTGATTTTGATTTTTAAATTTATAACGAATGATGCAAATACCTATTGGTGTAATTGTAAATTTTACGTCATTTAATTCGTTGGGCACAAAACCCTGAATGTCCGAAGTCCAACTGCCAACTCGGCCGATTTTTTAATATTATTTTAATTTGAAATTGAACTGTTTAATATTTTCCAACTTTTCTGCACAGAAATACAACTTATCATTACATCCATCGATATTGACTTTGGCTGCTTTGTTACTTTATTACATTAAATTATCAAAGCTTGTATATATAATTTATACATTGGTATCTCGAAATCGGTCCTAACGATTTCGATGAAAATTTGTGTATTTTGTTTTCATGTTTATCCATGTAGTTGTTTATCCATCCCAGAAATAACACGATCAAAAAATACAGACCTGTTTCATAACAACAGCTCGTACAATTTTAAGTTAAATGCACTGTTGCTACGGTATTAGATGCAGTGCCAATAGTGTAGTAAGTTTAATGTACCGTTCTCAACGATAAATTGCACTACTTGACATAAATAAGACAGATGTCACTACGAAACATTGTTAAGGTGAGAGCGGGTAGCAGGTAAATTGCATATTATATAGCATATATTCAACGACAAATATTAAGATAAACAATATTTATCTATCTAAATATTTATTTGTTGGGAATGAATATAAGCAACTTTTCTCGTGGGATGTTATTATATCCTCACGGCAAACCCGAGAAATACCGAGCGAAGCTCGGTTGCCGGGGAACTTTGAATTAACAGGGCAACGAAATACTTTAACCAGAGACGAGAAAATGGTGGCAAACGAAACTTGTGAAAATTATCGCCGTCAGCCGCCCGCCTTTTGCGTTTCATCTACTTTCTGAAGTCGAGTCGCGTATTTTCTTTCTGTTGAAAGGAATGTGTTGATGAGTTGTTCAGCGAAACATACTTATATAACAATACGGAGTTATTCATGTTACATATAGCTCTGGCCACATTTATTTAAAGACTCATTTTTATCTATAATTAATTATTCAAGGACTCAGCTTAGGTGTCGGGATCGACACGTTATAATTGTAATGTACTATTAGGGTGATGAAATAAATTACATTACTATATTAAGTGTAAAAGAAAACGTGTTTTTTTTTTTAATTAATAGAACGAAAACAGTGTCTTCAACATCTAGATTCCAGATATAGGTGCCATGTGCAATCTGTATAAATATAATATCGTGAGGAATACGTTTTAAATTAAGTCATTCCCCACAGGCAGTCAATAATTACTATTTTTTTTTTGGACATTAGAAATAGAAATTTCTTTCGACATTTCCATTTCATTCAGATGAATATATGGATAAATATAAAGAAATACATATGAGAAAACCTTTAAAGCTAATTGTAATAAACTGGTATAGTGGGGCACTCGACTCTCAATAATTCAATGGTGGTCAATTCTGCAAAAATCAAGCGAAGAAGTCAATACGCCGAGGAAACACACAACTATTCCATAAATAGCGATGAGCTTGCAACGGGTTTCCCAGGAAGTGACGATCTTTGAATCCCGCTCTCAATTCAGAGGTGATCATTTCCCGTCTTAATGTCCATACTCCAAGAAGACCTATGACTATTCCATAAACGATTATGGGCTCGTAACTTATCGTGTTGAAGCGTACAACCAAGAAACGTGGATTTGCAGACTGTACCGGCTCTGGCTACCCGTATCGAAAAAAATGACCCGTAGTCTTATACATTACATTAACTTGCTAACTGTAATTTCATAAAATCCAAACAATGATCTCTGCTTCATATACTGTATTACATTTTTCAATGTTTTTTGACAATACTCCATGTGCTCGTCCATACATTTGGTAATGTAACGACTTTTATTATTTACACAAACTCATAATTATTTATTGGTGGGTGTGATTTTCGGCCTACTTTATTGTCATGGACGGACTGGTGAAAAAAAGAAAAGGCGAAAACAATGAGTTTCATTCTTTAAAAAGATGAAAGCGATAACGTTTAAGCCCCAACTTGCGGAATTCTAATAAATGTCGATTACATTCCTTCCACCCTTTTAAAAAATTGCAAAAAGATAAAAACTTAATACTGTAAAGAATTTGTAAGGGTAATTTAGTGTTTTATTCAAACATTTTTATTGACGTATATAGCTTGCTGCCGATTTGTTGTTTATAAAATATCTGAATTGGTGCTTCCGACATATGTGATAAAATTGTATATTACCACATTAAAAAAAAAGTGATAGAAATCTTCGCTAAAGTAACGGTACAAAAGATATACATGTATTTGACATAGTCAAAGATGTAATATTTTTCTGTTTGACGATGCCGCTCACTACGCAATAAATCTAATATTCCAGGTACTACATTGCCGCACACATGTACACGCAACACGGGCATACGGATATATCATTTCATTTCGTATCAAAAAGTAAGTACAAACACCTAGTACGTCTACATGTACGAGCAGCCCGGCGCGGGCGCGCGTGGACTGGTGTATTTTCAAACACGCACAGGATGTGCGTGCTCAGCGTGGCGCCTCGGCGGATGAGCGCTTTTATCGTTCTACATACGAGAATATCATTATGTCGATTGCGGGGCTGAAGCGAGGTTCCTCTTTTGTTCCTCATATATATAATACACATCGGTGTTTGCAATAATTACCCGTGCATATGTTAATTTTTGTGTACTAATAAGTCAATTACTTTCTACGTATGCTCACTTTTCGGTGTTGTCCACGTTGAGTTTAGACTTTAAGGCCTCCACGCTGATATGTAGCTTATACGAAACTGTAAACGACAGTCGACAGATCGACTCGTGGCCGACACCGGGCCGGCGGCTTAACGCGCCGAACGCAACACGGAACGGATGGTTTCATTCGAGGTAAGGTTAAAAAAGTTCATCGTTACGGTTCTCCCTCGATCGAAGCCCGAACACGCACAATTACGATTGTAATGCAACGCGTCGAAGGCTTTCCCGCGGTCGCTCTCTGCTCACGTAATTCGGTGAGTAAACATTGTATAGATTCTCATGCCGTATCCGTTGTCGGGAGTTAATATTGTTGGGAGTTAACAGTCGGTCGCGCAACAGTTCCGCTCGAGTCGGCAGCGCCGCCGACGCCGCCGGCGCCCGCGGCGCGAGATGAGCACACGTGCGCCCGCACCTTGCTCGCGCCGAACGAATCATTCCGGCCGATAGAATTTACGCCCGCCCCACCGCCCGAATTTGCTTATACATCGATGTTGTAACAATATAACGGGGTTTAAGGGGAAAACCGCAATGCGATATGTCCCTATCGTATACAATAATATTATAGACTGGCTAATATTCAAATTGTTGTCGACAATTATCAAAAATGTGTTCATATTGTTTTACACATATCGAAATATTTGAATTTACGCTTCTTCGTTCGAAATTATACGCTTATAAACGATAAATAAACATGACATTGGAAATATTAAAATTGGAGTCCTTCAAATTGACGTATTGTTTTCATGAGTAAATTGAGTAGAAAAAATAAAGCATATATTTTGTGTAGTACTGACTGACAAATAATAAGAAGTTCCAAAATATTCCGCTTATTACGCAGCGATGACAAATGTAACTTCCTCGACAATCCCCGCGGAGGGGAATAAATCTACGTCCTAAGGTTTATTTTATGTACGCTTCCGGGGGGACTACGCGCCCGCTATTCAGTGTGGACACCGCTATCGCGAAAATTTGTATGGAGTTGAATTTCTACAATTTATAAAAAATATATAAGCATGAAAGAAAGCGAACCGCATCGGGGTATGTTTCCTTTCTGTAATTTATATTAAAGTCTACCTAACTGAAAATGTATCGACGTTCTTCTAAAATTATAAACAAAGCTTACGCATTAATGTGTCTATTTATCACTATTTCTCTTTTTACAGCTCGTTTAACTTGTGTTACGGACAGCTGCGCTCTTAGTGTTTAATTGGACGATATATATAATTCTGTTTTATACGAATGGACTTAGGTTAAGAATTGTTTTGTGTTTTATTGTATATTCGTGGGTTTTTATTAAATAATTTGAATTTTCGTGTTTTATTACCCACGTAGGGATTAGTTGTAAAAAATTATATATTGTTTGCCTGCTTTCGTATATTTTTTGTGTTTAGTGTTTTTTGTCTTGTTTTATTGTGTATATTACGTTTTTGCGTATTGCGTAAACTAAGAAATTAGTAATAGGACTAGAGTAATCAAAGTAGATCCTAGGATAAGTAGGTAACAAGAAAGAACATTGAGCAAAACAGCGCATAGAAAATCTATAAGGTAAACCCATAGGAGGAACAAAATTCTCAAATGATGATCGCGAAGCAAACTTTAGAATGTGGAGAGACCTTAATAATGTAAGTTAACAACTTGTTGAAAGACGCAAGCTAAGCTTATGTGTGGTTCAGGATCGTGTAGGGAAAACATATTTAGTAGAACTTTAATGTAATAGTAGGTTAACTTATAAGGCAAATAGTCAAATCCTATGGCCGATACGAAGGATTATCTCTACTACATTAATTTTTACCAAAATTGTCAGTAATATCGGTCTAGTTGTGAAGATCGATCACAAATCTGTCAACAGATTACACTTGACAGTTTTATAGGATATTCACAAACACTACATTATCAAAATTAAACTAGTTAGTCAATTGAAACATAAAATGCTAGTAATGATAGACACTCAATAATTTATGTTCCATTTTGGTATTCGTTATTTCACAACATTTCGAAAGTATATTTAGGGAAAGCTTGTAACTATAAATATCACAATTCTGACGTTCACCGTTAACGTAGTGTGTTTACTAATTACGTCTCATGAGAGCGAAGGGTCACGGGAAAATTTCCATAGGCGGTAACTCTTCAAAAGTATTTGCATATTGAAGATAATTTTACGTTATTAATTACAATCCGAGTATTTATTACACGAAAAAATTGATCAGACTAAGGTTTTATCAATCTAATGATAATCTAAAACGCTATAAAACGGCATTGAACCGATATACGCGTTTAAAAATTGTATTTAAAAATTGGAATAATGCAAAAATAGCCTTTTAGTTGCCAAATCATACATTTACCTGTACACCTAACTTTGCCTATCCATGGCGACCATAAAATGTATCGATCACAACCTGAGGATTCCGTACAAACCATCGATTTATTTGTTTACAATATTCATCTGTCCATTCTCGATTATTTTTTCGCAGACACCCGGTAGATGTGGAACATCAAAACTGTTGTATTCTGTATTATTATAATTGGAACGAGATCAGGATGGCAGGTGTTAGAATGTAAAGAAGAAACTCATTATTTTCATTAACCACATTTAGTATTAGATTTCATCAGTTAACTCTGTTACAGTAGCGCTAGAATTTTTTTCTCGTAGACTGTCCTTTAACTCTATGAAAGTTACAATTGACCGATCATAGCTAAAATATGAAACGTACATTTTGGATGTGATATTAACTATACTCATTTTAGAAATTTTTTAAACAATGAAATCATTGTTTATTTTCATAAAAAGCTTTATCACAGAAAGAAATACACAATCAGACGCACACGGCGTAGATGAAAACTAAGCGTCTCCGAAGTGTGAGATGCTTGGTATGCCGACGCGTTATCCCCTGCACCTGCGCACAGCGCTAAGTGCAGGCGGCGTAGGCCACAATGAAGCGTCCTCTGTATCCTGAGACGTCTTTGTTTTACCCCAATCCAACGCGCCTGTAGATATTTCACATCGAAAAATCTTCCATACATTGGTCTACATCATGATTCATACTGTAGTTACAAGTCTGAGCTTACAAGCATAAAAAAATATTTTTCGATTTTACGACTTTTTAATTTTATTTTACTTGTAATGTGAACCTTTCTTCTTGCCAAATCTCAAGGTTCTAGGTTCATTAACTTATAGGTTTTCATCTACTTGCTAATTTCAAAATATAAAGCATAAATGGCCGTACTTTGGCGTAGTTTTTGATTACGTTGACTATTGACTATTGACTATTTTATAGCTTCAAGGGATTACAGACATAAGTATTTGATGTTAATTTCAATTTGATACATCATTGATTGATTTCGGAAAAATTGCAAGCGACGGTCCAGGCGTCGATGGAGCAATTGTAATTTTCAAAATACAAAAATATAAGACATCGTATTAATTCAGTTCGATAAAGTCGCGCCACGTATCGTGCTATACAAGAATTCTACTCATATTTATGTATTAGAATTCAACTCATATTTTCCGTCTATAAATAACATTTCTAAGCATAGCGATGGCCAATAAATCGACGTTACATGTAGCCGTATTCAAGGGCGTCAGCCCGTATAGGACATAAAAGAACATATAGCTAGTTAGATCTGCTGCCAGACAATAAGACGTCAAGATGAGGAGTTATCCGGCTAGACGACGCCGTTGAAGCCGGATGCCGTATCTGGGCACATTAATCGTTTCGCGCCATTTCATTAAACCTCACGCGAGCTATCGGATCAATGTATACTAGCTATGAGTACTTTTGATGCCTTTTCTCGTGATTGCACCCATTTAAAAGCGTATAAATATGACCAATGTGATATTCTGTACTAAAAGTATGTTGTAGTTTTATGTGTCTAAATCATATTACACACCGTAAGTTTTACTTAATGTTAATTTAAATCTCGGTTAGCTTAAATGCATTGTAAATTTAACCAAAAAAAAATATATTATAACTAAAGCACTGAACCATTCTCGAAGTTACTTATGTTTGTTGTATAATTTAAACGATTTAAATAAAAAAAAATATTTGTAAAATGTTCGAGTCCAATATTTAATCCGTCATCAGGACAAATATATGATCTAATTTTTACCATTAAAAAAATGAAAAGAAAAATCCATAGTCTTTCTTTAACTTTAGTTTCAATAATTTACTGTGCAGCAGTCATGCGCCTTAATTCAAATTCGCCCAATAATGTATTCCTAAACACGTGGGCAGCCCTAGATTATCTCCCACGCCAACCTTCCGCGCCAACGACGCCCTTTATCGAAGCTCTTCTCCATTGACGCCTCACACGTGTCTAGGCAATCTCCCCCGCGCCGCCTTCTATAATACATATTTAGGCAGGATATTATGGCGCAAATTTTGATTAAGGTGAACGACGGATAAAATTAAAATTTATAAAATGATTAAATATATTTAAATCGTTTTTGGGACTAATATATTTTCTGAAAACGGTTTAAAATATAGACGAAAATGTGTTTAGTAGCCAAAAGTACAATAATACTGAAATAAATCTATGATTTTAAACATTGATGCTTTACAAGCATTTTATATAGATTACTTCACTAATTTATAAGTAACTGAAAGTAATATAAGTACTGAAAGTAATATAAGTGCTAAAAATATAAGTTTTTGAACTTCCTAACTCGAATTTACGAATGACCACACAATTTAAACCATTCATAGAATTTTGAAGTATTTTTGCTGTGCTATTGAATAAGTACCAGTACGGTTAAAATAACGATGTCAACAATAGATGGCACTACATGACGGTAGGTACCAGTTAATATTGTGTATTATTTCGTGGATAAGTGATATGTATATTCAAATGTTATCTATTAATTTTTATGATATTTATTGTTGTAAATGAATATAAACGACATTTCTCGTGAAAAGTTATCATATTCCCTTTGCAAACTCTGAAGGCACCGAGTGAAACTCAGTTGCCCAGCTACTGTCAAAGAAGTGACCTGCGTGGTTCCTTCAGTTTCAGAACTGATTATTTAGTTGAATTACAGTTCGATAAAAATTAGCAAAATCTATGTTAAATAAAAAACTCGTCTCAACGGCGCAAGACTGAAAAATGTCTATTGCCATTGTATATATATTTATTATAAATAAACTAAATGTAGATATGAACAGATCAATCTAAAATTTACGATATGTAATTAACAAAATGTATGTATGTATGATAATAATTGATCTATCGGCAGACTTAATGAAATGAGGTTCATGTTAGGTGACATAATCAGACTAAAAATTTTAACTTTTCATACTTAAACACTCAAAAAACTACAAGTACATTGTTATTGAAGTTAAACACACAACAGTATGACGCACGAAACTCTGCCGCCCTGAATTGCCTGCGAATGATTCAATGCGCAGGTATAACGCCCCCCATAGTAAATATGAACAGATTAATCTAAAACCTAACGCATTTTTAGCTCTTTTAAAAATTTTACCAATAACTAAAAACCTTAGTTATGCCAATTATTTTGGTCTTAACCATTAGATTGTTATAAAAGTTATACAGAATCAATATTCTTCTAATTATATTATATATACCTTAATCATAACTGACTAGAAACCATAGCGTCAGGTATAAATCACTACTTATTGTTATATCCAAAGAGTTATTAATGACAAAACTCCCTACCTACGTCTTAGCAAACTATGTTAGAATCATTATTTGTGCCTTGCAGAGTTTTTGCAGGCGTGTATATATGGTTTTCTATAGTAGAGTTCAATTCTTAGATTATCCTTTGAGGAGACAAGGATTAGTATGGATATAAAACCAACCCGAATTTTTACGTTCAACTTTTAAATTGGGTGGTGTCGAATGTTTTCTGTGTGTACAAACTACAATGCTGTTTTCTTTTTAATTATAAAGTAGATATAACTGATATGATTTTTAGCTCTGGAATAAATATTTGTTCAATTGATTTGAAGACCATCAGCTTCTTTCCCGGCTTTCATTCGTTTGATCGATTTGACATTTTAAAGACTATGTAAGTCCAATCATAATTCAATAATATGGTGGTAACTGGTGGTAACTGAGCCAGGTCACAGTGCAGACTGCTCAATTCCTCTGCAACTTACAACAGATGTGTCTTGTTTGTACTCTATCAGATGTCAATAGATAATTAACTAACAGATGATGAACGTGATCATGTAGCGAGTTGGCTATACGAACTCGGATATACCGACACCAAGTAATTAATGAATTGAAATAACTGAATAATTGGCAATCGAGTGGACCGGTGATCAAGAGTGGTACTTCGAAACAGAAAGTACCGACTTGGAATCCTAACCAGACGAATTAACTAATGAGTTTACAACACAGTCAAACTAAACACTCGGTCCGTAACACATGGAGCCGTCGATCAAATAGATGCTCAATAGGGCGAGGAAATAACTTGACACATGAATCCAAAGTACATGAATCATGTACTTTGGAGATGTTATCGAATCAGTTAAAATATCTGCTAACAACATGTTTGGAAATATTCTTATTGTCTTTTTATTTTTTATTTATTAATATACACTGTATTACATTTAACTCTAAACTTCGTACTTCGGTACGAAATTTAAAGGGTAAATATCTGTTTGGTTTCATCGCCTTTAAGCATCTGTTCTTCTTTTTGTAAACTTTACTCAAACGTTGATTAATCACTGCTAATTTTGTAACATTTGCTATTTCATACAAGTCAAAGCAAATTTATCTTACGAAAACGAGGTAATATTTCATTGTTGTCAATGCGTTTATTATACAAATATACACTAATAAGCGCATTGACAAATATAATTATTAAATTTCAATCAACATCCCTTCAATCAATATTAAACTGTTACCATTGACAATCAAAAATTTTAGATATGTAAAAGACCTCTAAGCAGATTTATCTGAAACTATAGCTTTCACTCACGACTCCGCCCGTGGACGTAAAATTAATTCGCATATTTTTTATATCGATCGATTACGTTCTCAATCATGACCCCAATGGCCTTCCGTTCTCTACCGTACCGGTACCAAAATCTCTACCGAGGTAGATATCGACCACATTACAATAGGTACCCGGTCCCCGGGAAGCTATCGCGCCCTGTCCACGGCACTATTCATCTTAACTGGCGTGCATTAACGCGCGTTTGTGGCGTCCGCCATTACTACATCCGCTGACTCATCACTTCTATTTGCTTCTCTTACTTATTTATTCCCTAACTGTTTCTTGATCTATTATCAAAGTTGTTTCTGCTTCTATCTTCGAATGTAATAGGGTTGATTAATTATTTCTCTATGCTTAATGTATGGTTGAGTGAAACAGAGGTGGATAGTTGAAGATGATGAATTGGGATGACCTTGAGACATCTGCTAGGACTTAAGAAATTTATTTCCTTTTTTCTGCTTTAGGTAAATTGACCATAGCCATGTCTCTACCGTAGTAAAGCGCGTTGTGCTGGCTTTTCTTCGAGGTTCAATACAAACGCTAAAAATAATGCTCTCTACATTCCACGCATATCAAGTGAAATTTTTAATTTTGTGCTTGGGAACTCTAGGAATTCCAATTTAGTTAAAAATTATATCTGTGGAGTTTTTTCTTTACTTATATTTTGTATCTAGTCCAATTATTTGTTTTGATGATCATGTAGTTAATATTAAAATAGCCACAAGTTATATGAATTTTTTATAGTATTATAAAGCTGTAAAACCAACCATTTACCAATAATTACAACGATATTTTAGTCCGATATTTATCCCGAGTCGTTCTCGGGAAAAATTATTCTGGCGGACAGACAGACTACCAAACAGGCAGACCACAAGACAGACAGACTACAAACTGGACGCACAGGGGGACAGTCAAACAGGCAAACAACAAAATAGCCCTGACGGAAGGGCAGACAGATAAATATTCAGACAATAAAATGATTCTGATATAAGGTTACCAGTATAAGTCTTGAAGTATTGTAATGATTTTAAATATAATATGGTGTGAATTGGTAAGTGATACTTTTATCAATCAGTCTTATACCAATTTAGAGGCGACGGTGTAGGAAATTTAAAATTTGTTTTTGTATATATTTTTGGATGAGAAATCTGAAAAACAATTCCCTGAAAAAACTAATAAAAGAAAAGTAATTGACTACTACGCCATCTATCAGATTATAAACTATTTTATCTTTCAAATTGGACCAAATTACAAATACAAACGCCAAGTTTCATGAAGATGGGTTGAGTCTTTTAGAGTTCATCGTGGACAAATATTTTGACACTGGATTTTTATATATGAAGATTAATTGAAAGAAAATATACGACATAATGGGTGTTATGGAAACTATAGCGCATCGACAATAGCAGAACCGTCATTGATAGTGCAAAAAAATAAAACAAATAATATTCTATTGATCCAATCGTTCCCAAGCTTCACCAAATGAACGCTAGGCCATTCTGAAGATTACCTGAAAATTATGTCAAAATCGGTACAGCCGTTTTGAAATCCATAAGGAACATAAATACATACATCGACTTTTATTACGTATATAGACTGTAAAAAATTTGGCATCATTGGAAAAATGTCACAGGAATCAATCTGCAATGCAATACCAACATCTTTCACAAATTGCAAACATTCAATTAATTCAGAACAGCAACTGTGGATCCCTTGAAAGATATTACAGATATTACAATTGTGAAGATCGATGATATAGTCAAATTAAATATTTCTTTCTTAGATCTATTACTACAAAACCAAAGTAAGCTTCTAAAAAGCTCCGATTTAAAATTACAAATATAAATTATTACGTGATTTTGAAATTAGTTCATAATGAAAAAACAATTACTTCTTTTAGCAAGTACTATTATCGAACATTAAAACAAATGAAAACTTTGTCCATGACCTCAAAAGCATATATCATAATAGCATTATCTCTTTCCGGCTCGGGGCTCTATCTTTAACAGTTCATTAGACGCACTCATTTCCCTCGTAAATCGCTTAGCTATCATAGACATAAGTAGAGCGATTTAGATTATTTATGGATTAGAACTAAGTAAAGGACTCGAGAAGTGTATGCAAGAACGCTAGTTTTTCCTTCTTAAAGCGTAATTTTGTTCACTTTAATCTAATAATGGGATAATGAAATTAAATGCCAAATTTAATTTCATTATCCCATTTAAACTGCACAACCGTGTTCATTACATTATGCATCGTGGAAAGAATAGAACAGTGGACCGGCAAACTTTGTGGTGATTAATATCTATATAAAATAAAGAAATTGTGATTAAAAAACAAACAAATAACACTTCATCGTATTTGTTATCGGATTTAATTGCAGTTCGCTGCCAGACGTAGGTTTTTCAATAAGAGTATATAACCTTCCCCTTTTGAACTAACGAAAAGGGAGTGGAAATAACAAATCACTTCAACCTGTATTGTTATTTGCTTAGGAAATTCGTGACGGTAGTTTTGTTATCGATTAGCGGCGAAAAGTGTTAACAATAACGTTTACCACTTTGTTCAGGCCATAATCACAAATATAATAACAATAAAATTACCTTATTTTTTATTTTATCTTACCACATATCTTTTTATTTATAACGATGCGATCGCTTACGCCTTGGAAATTTGTCGAACGTGTCATTCAAAACTTGGGACGTCTTCCAATTCGCAAGCGAACAAGCATTTAGCATTGATAAAAATTATCAGAAAAGACGGAAAAAGCCGTATCAAAGGGAAGATTCTGAATTGGCAAAATAATATTATGGTATTCGTCTTCTCTATGTATGTATTATTCTTCTATACAAATGTTAGCCACTGAACATCCTAAACGCCTGGACCGCATAAGATGATTTTTTTTTTTGTGTATGTTTGAATAGGTTCTTGGATGTTTCAGATTCATAATTGGATACGGTGAACGGCGTTGCGATCGGATTCTAAGGGATTTTTTTAAATTTTTTACGATTTTTTTTTTGCATATCAGTAAATATAACCCAAAAATTTTTACCCCACCACCCCCAATGTTTTTGAAAAAAATAATTGACCATCAAAATTTTTGAGAAGTCCATAAATAATTGAGCTTCTGAGAATAAGTCACAGTTATGTTCGTATACCATAAGTGGCATAATGTCGTGATTCACTTTGCTGATTCTGTGATATTTGACGTACTCAATAACACATGCGAAAGCGTCGTAGCTTGGCGTTGTTCTGTTCACTGTCGTTCGGTGAATATGAAATAGAATGTTTTTCCAACGACCGTTGACAAATTGCACTCATTTTTTAAATTCTGCTTTGAGCAACAGTAAATCACGCAATGATGAAACATAAAGATTAAAATGTCAATCTTGATATCAAATGTCAGTTATTATATATTTATTGAAAAAACGGACAGCATTTGTCAGGTCCGCTACTATATAATAAAACCTTATGATATTGCTATAATGCCTATAGATTTTCAAACTACAGACATAAAGTCCGTTTCGTTCAGTGAGCGAGAGTTTCGATAGCCTATTCCTTTCTCTATGACCTAATTCCCCCACTATTAGGTCATTCTCCTCTACATCAAATGTCCTATTCCTACTCAAAAGACCGCCAACACGCAAGAGAGTCGTCTGTACTCGCGAGTGTCCATGGGTGGCGGTAACCACCTACTTTCTGATAGCTCGCATGCCCGGTTGCATCTAGAAAATACTATAAATTATATATAGCAGAAAGTACTTTTTCATATTTAGAGGACACATTCGTATATATATATGAATGTGACCTGTAAATTGTATAATAAGTGATAAGTAACATGACTTACCTGGCATCGTACCATAGATAAATATGTTCTTTCTTTTATTCATATACGACTCCGCTTTACCCCATAAAAAGTGTTTTCACCACATGTCAAGTGCAGAGTCGGATAGACGACACAATACAAGAACGCCGGTAGTAGCCACACAACAACAATAATACATAATAGTATATTATATAATACTCTTATTGTTATGTAATATATAACTATAATAGTAGGAGATCTGCTATTTGCCATGGCCTAAGACTACTACCGGTGTCCTCGAGGTTTTGTATGAACTATCCGGCGTCGGCGTACAGGGCGGCATACGGCCGGCATACGACGGAACACGGCCACCCCACCTCTCCAACCTCCAACCTCTCCGACCTCTACAACTTCTGAACTACGTGTCCTGTTTTCTATTACGACGTAACCCTCAACGGGACGTCCTGAGTTAGATCAAAATATGTTAGAAATAAACTTTTATGACGACCTGAGACTTGATTCACCTAGAACGATAATGTCAATGTAGTGATACGGACATAAAAACGCATTACTTGAAATTAGTAGTAGCGATCCTGGGATTCTGAAAACTGCCAGTCTGCGGTCGCCGGCACTTCCTAGCGCCGCCGTAAAATAACTACCGCTGGATCGTTCGCTTCTTTGTTCTCGATAAACCGCGGCAGAATAATGCTGCTAGATTGCGCTCACAGACGAACATTTAATGAAGGGACAATTTAGTCCTAGAAAATATGTCGATTTCTTTTCAACATTCTCTATAAGTTTGATCAATATTATGTGCATGGCTATTGTACAAACACCTGATTAAAAAAATAACATATCACAACAGGTAGACTAAAAATTCTGTAATAAAATATTATAATTATAATATTAGCAATAGATTTTATTCGATTTCACAATGAAATAAGCAAGCCAGAATAACTCTTAGTACTTGTATGTAGAGCTCGCTGGGAAAGCCTATAAAATTTTGACGAGGATAATAAGCGGGCGTGTTTTTTTTTCGTCTCTTTTTATCTCCTTGCAGGCAATAAAACGTATATGAGTTTGTACGTTGACTTTGGTGTTGGCTCAAAATATTATCATTATTGAGTAAATGTCATTTAGCAGATATTTGACTAATCTTTATGGACGTTAAACAATTATTAAAACATAATGACTTTTTAGAACTTTACCCTATAACATTTTTTTTTATTTTTTTTTTCCTAAAAGTAATTTCTTTTTGAGATACATAACGAAGTCCGATTTCTCATTAGATTCGATAATACTTAATAAATCTAGCAAGATATATAAATTAGTAAATCTGTAAGTTTTTGAAATCATAGTAATTTAATTACGTGTCCAAAAATTGTACACCCCGGCGAAAATTCTACATTTCATTCAAATCATTCGAAATTCGGTTAAAAAGCAACAATGGCTCGGTAGTTAAAACCATCACCACACAAAGGGTTAGATCCTGGCCACGGATAAAATATATCGGTCCGTATGTCGCACAGCACGTTCTTTAGAAACCTCCAACCCGCAATGTACCAATATGAAGTACAAACCTCTCAATATAAAACGAAAAAATTGTGGAAGGGTGAGTGATTGACCACTAGTGATTGATTCAACAAGGTGAGTGATTGGCTTTCAACGAGTGATTAAAATTTTAATAACTTCACCAATTGAATAACCAGACCAAAGATTTGATAAATCCAAAACTCCAAAAGATATGGCAGAATTATGATTCCATCAGTCATTATGATCATAATCATCCATAATAAATATCTACTCTCTTTACAAGATTCGCGAATAAAATGACACTGTCCTATTTCGATTTTCGGGGCCATATGTGTAATTCTAATTTTAATAAATTTGAATATTCGTTTGTAACAATATATTTAGAAAAACAAGGCAAGGTGACAATAAATTTGTTCACATTTAATTACGTAGTTATTTCCCTTAAATTTATAGCAGACGCTTTCGGATTAGGCAAACAACGCGGCCTCCCCAAATAATATCCCAAATAACTGAAATATTTGACCTATAATACGTCGTTATTTATTTAATATATTGAAATGGGTCGTAATAATTTTCCCTAACAGCCCTTTCGATGCGTTAATTAATAGCGGACCGTGCGGCGAGTGACGCGAACAGGTGGACGTTGAATTTATATGGGGGATGGGGGGGCGATTGGGGCGTTGATCAACGGGCATTCTATTGACGAAACCGCGCTCATGCGCGTACAGCTGACTAAGCATTCAGATATGGCGCTGTCAGGATTTTATTCACCACCTTTAGACCCAGCTTAGTCGGATCGGGGTTACTGTAACGGCCATTGTCACCAGTATGATAAAGGTGTCCAAGACATACGGCTTAACGTTCTCTACGAGTCATGAAGCTACTGGTTTTGCTCGTGATCGGAATCGAACCCGGTCACACCTTGTTCGTCTACGACGCTGTTTACCGTATAGCATTCATCTGTAGTCTCTATTTCATCAATCTTTGCAGAAGTTAAATAATTTTTAGAACATCATCACTTTTTAGAACTTTACCTTATCACATTTTTTTTCTGTATTTCAGTAGCGAATTTTTTTTTTACAAATAATTTTCCTTTGAGATCCATAACGAAGCTCGATTCCTTATTGGATTCGATTATAACTAATTAATCTAGCAGGATACAGAAACTAGTAAATCTGCATGTTTTGAAACGGTTTTATTTAACTTGGCCTGCCTGTTTTTTTGGCTCAAATTTACTAATTGTATTTCACCCCCTTCCCGTTGACCAATTGACCTGAAATTTAGTACATGTGCTTAGTTCTGATGGCAATTTAATTTTCTGAATTCAGTATCATTGTAACACCAAGATGGCGCCCTCCACAAAATGGCGGATTAATATTTTTTCACAACTCCCTCAATATGAGTATCATATGAAAGGGCTTGACTAGTAGAATACTGTGTACTACGACAAATTCCAAATATCAGAAGGCGGACGCCACAAGATGCCAGATTTCATATTTGCTCCAATATGGGTAATGGGTATCAAATGAAAAGGCTTTACAAGTAGAACACAGTGCATGGCGGATCAAAGAGTTCAGATAGTCCATACTTACATTAAAACTCAATTCTTTTGATCTCTACTCAATACTCAACAAAATCAAAACTAAACACTTGAAAATAAAATTACAAAATAAATCTTAATTTAAACGGTTATATTGATATTATGTGAATAATATACTAAATTCTAACAAATAATTAGATAGGTCTTAGGTACCAGTTAACATACCACTGTGCTCATCGATCTAGGACATTGATCAAACAAAAAGAAATCGTAGGTCGTATCGTAACCTCAATAAATAGCATTTATAATAATATGAGCGGTTGATTGTTTATGGAAATTTCACGCGCCCCACGATTTTACTTTTTGTCTAATCAATGCCCTAGATCTATGAGTGTTGTTCAATAAGTGTTGTAGTATTGACTGGTGCCTAAGAACTTCTTACTGATTTATTAGCTTTTAGTACATTATTCGCATAATTATTTTCAATAAAACCGTTTAATTAAAAAAAAAATTAATACATTTTTGATATCACAGTTGTTTTATAGCGTTTCCAAAAATTAAACAACTCGGCCAGAATTCTACTTTTCATTCGAATCATTCAAAATTCTATTAAAAAGCGACGATGGCTCAGTGGTTAAAACTGTTGTCTTCAAAGTGTATCGAGATCTATCCTGGCCACGGGCAAAACAGCTCGGTCCGTATCTCGCAGAGCACGTAAGTTGTCGGTCACGGTCTTTGTCAGCGCACTGGTGACGATCTTCAGAAATCCCCCGACCCGCACATATATTAACAACAACAAAAGAAGGCCGTCTATTACATCCGCCCATTCAATCCGTTAAAAAAGTCCGCGCCTCCTTTTCCCTTTGTCTGTGAAATAAAATTTGCAATTTATAGCCGCTATAAGGCCGTTTACAACTTTGTTTTCCGGAATATTTAAAAAAAAAAAAACTTGAGTAAAGCGCGAGTTATTCCGACAGGAAAAGTTAATGACAGAATTTATAAGCAAAGAGAGGACATTATAAAAGGCTTTATTTTATAATAAATTAATGAATGAGATTGAATTGAACGATTTCTTTTCCTAAAAGAAATAATAATAATGTATCTAAACTGGGTCGAGAAGTAATAAGCATACATCTACTTCTGGTAGAGACATGGAGAGAATATGTATCTATATAATTGCAGTACAGCGGTATGAATAAAACCGCTAATCTGTTTGCTTACAGTCGTACTTGATCATATCGGTACCCACAAACTTACTTCGTGCACCGCATGCGCAGTGCAGTAGCGTTTAATAGATCCGAACCGCACCGCAAATCCAATCGTCGCTAGTGCGCGACACATTCAATTACCTGTGTGCCTAGCATGACGCTCTAGACAAGAGTCTCTCTATAGGGCTATCCTTGTCGCGCCGATGCGATGAGTGAAATGCTATGCCCATTGGAAGCACGAAATCAACACATACTTTTATGATTGTATATATATATATCTTATTTATATATGGTTTATGACGATGGCGTTGAAGATACGTACTTTTACGCATGTCAATCCTAAATTTCACTGAAAATGAAAGTTGGCATTTTAAAAATTCTGTTATGAAAAATACGAAAAGTCATTATACGAAACATCCGAAAATTTACATTTTGCTTATTAGGCATCTATAAGCTATTGTTTCACGTAACAATCATATTACATTCTATTATGCTATACTAGCTTCCGCCCACAGCTCCATCTGTGTGGACGTATGATACATATGCGTGTAAAGTATTCGCATTTGATGTTGAGCTGTAAAATAGTACAAAAACAGCTGTCGTTAAGTATATACTTATAAAAATACATGGCCTAAATGACTGACTGACTGGTTCACCAATACCCATAGCAAACCGCTAATATAAAGGAAATGTTTTTTGAAAACTCAATCATGAAAAGAGTAAAAGGAGTGTTAAAAGCTGATATAAAAATACCGTAAGTTTGAGTTATAAAAATTAGTATTTAACGTTTTGTCATAAATAAAGGAAATGAAGTATCCGAATTTTGGAAATTTAACCACTAAGAGATGAAAAGCGTGGATATTTGTAAGGTATTGCTGTTAGTTTTGAAATGAAGATCATGGAAATTAGTATTTGGGCTTTCCGTTCGAAGAATTAAACCATTATTTCAAGTAAACTAGAGAGAAACCGATTTCAAGAAGGACTGAAATTAGATAGATTAGAAAAATCTAGAATGGAACCGGCTGATTAAACTTAAAATCGAGATTGGGGCCAAAATTAAAAGTGAAACAGTGGCTGTAAGAAATAGATGCTTAACTGATAGAAAAATCGAAGTCGGAATTAAGTATGGAACGGCAGGTCGCAAAAAGTTGAGCGGAATCCGCTTGTAACCAAAAGCGGTATCGATATTGTACTGTAAGTGGCATGGAAATGGAAAAATCTGAAACAAATAGTGGGACCGAAATTGAAATCTAGACCGTGGGATAGTAATTGAATAAAAGTTTATATAGAAGAACTACAAAAAAAAAATTAAGCACTTCCTTGTATTTACACACAGACCGACCCGTCGGCGGACAGCAGGCTAGTCATTCACTAGTCGTTTGTTCAGCTATCATTAATGAATCATCAATCGACTAACTTCAACCAAATGTAAAAAAATACAGGGGAAAAAATGAATAAACCAAATAAAAAAGATGAGAAACGACGTACGTGGCAATTAAATTCGAATGTGAATATAAAAAACACAATTGAGGCATGTCAATGAAATACATGGCATTTTCACAAACAACAATCCATGTCTGGTGAAAAATTAATTTAAGATTTGGCGAAATCTTAAACGGTGCACAATATTGTCGCACAACGGCAAATCTATCTCACCCGAAACGAGAGCGAACGTCTTAAACATAGCAGAAAAAGTTATCTCTCTAAGGCGAAGAATGAAATAAATTTGATGTGGCTGCAAAGTGAGTCGGCACTTCGCTCAAGTAAACAAATTCCTTCCAGCTCCTTTCAGGGCCTTTATTCGGGCGGACGTAAAATTTTAACGAATCAGGTAACTTTTATTGCACGGGCTCGCCGGCGCCGGCGCTCATTCCGCCCCGGCCGATCAGATTGCCCGTTCGCTCGTCGCGCTCGCACCGAAAAAATGTCATGATTAAAAGACTCTTGACTTCACCGGTGCCTGATGAACGGCATGGCTCAGTGGTCGACAGAATCGCTTTCCAATTAGTAGGTATCGCGTTCGAGCCTGACCGTGAGAGAATTAAACGACGAGTCCTCAAATCATTAACAACCCCCGATTCGCACTGGCATAACTTGGACAGCTCAAGGTCCAGACCATCAATCTGAAATGAAATACTGTGGGAGAGTATGTCTAGGCATTGGGGTGAATGAAAATTGATACAACAGCAACATTCTTGACCTAAAGGAACCAACCTGTAAGCGTTCAAGTAAGCATGAAAATAAATACCTTTGAAAATAATTGGTACAGCATGTGTTTCAGTTTTTGTAGTGTCTTAGAATTAATGGTACCTTAAATAATTGTGCCAGATTATTTAAGGCATTCTTAATGTTGTACGTCTATTACAGTAAAAACCGGACAATTTTCTCTTTGTCACTGCTGAAGAAATTATAAAAGTCAGAGTATCAACATTTTAAAATATCTGGTAACTATAATGCAGTACCTAAACGAACAAAAGACTATTGAATTAATTGTATTAAACAACTAACTAAATTAGACATTTCATGTATATGCATTGAATTTTTGTTTTACCATAGAGCATGTATAGAACATATTAAATCATTGGCGCACCACTTGAATTAAATTCAATCTTTTATAGACGCGCGGAAATTCCATCAGATGCTGCAAGTACACTTTTAACTCCTTTTCCTGACATCCCAAAAGAAGTACGACTTTTTCACCATCTGTGACCAACAACGAAAACAAAAAAAAATATTATGTAGAGTCACGCATTGAGTTCGTGTTCAGTCAAAACAGGTAAACGCTTTAACTAATTCGCACAAAAATAAATAGCATTTCAAAATCATTGCAAACATATGACTTTGTTTTTAATTACGCATATATAACATATAGATGGCGTTGATAAAATTGTATTTAATTTAAAAATATAGCGTCTTAACCGTATCACCAAATCTTTATAACAGGTGGCGCATAAATCATAATATTTAACGGTGAGTTACATCGGCGCGCGCAATTTCATAACGACCTAAAATACATTCTCATCTGTTTCTCCACACACGCCTGAAACAGTATAAGTTAAAAAATAATGCATTTAAAAAAGATGAACAATCAGAGCATTTTTTACGACCGAAAGAAAACTGCGTAATTTTTGCGCAAAGATGTGTAAATGAACCGGTCTACTCACAACCGTTTAATCTATCTCTCCATGAAGACGGAGGGAAAAAAATGAGAGAAAACCAGCCTCCGGAACATTCGTCGCGTCTCGGCCGTCGCAGCGGCCGAGCACGGACACCTGCGCGGCGGTCACGCCGGCCCGCAATCAGTCTTCGTTACAGCGCCCGCTCCCGCGCCTCCATCATTCATCAGCGGACGTACGCCCCCGGGGGCCGCTCTCCGGAGCGCCGCGGAACTTTTTTCTTACGGCAAAAATTAGTTTATCGAGCTATTCACGTCCGAATTTATTAGGATGCACGGTGGCCTTCCCAAAGATTCCGCCGAAATATATCGGTCGTTAGCCGGTACGAGTTTACGAGTGCGCCGACTTAACGAGGCCAGAAGCTCGTGGCCTCGTGGACGTGTGCCGGTGTTGTTTAAAATCTCAATCTCGCATTCCATTAGGTTGCCCGTTGTCCCGGTCTGATGTCGCTGGCCTTTCTAAGTAATGAATACATCACATAAACTATACACACTATTCAGTTGCAATCTCATCCTGCTTACGTAGGCAGAAAATTTTAATCGCCTAAAGGGTTCGCGGGAGCGGGCGCTCTTGCGTCGCCTATTCTAGTTTCTAAATTGGAAATTTAATGTAACTCAAACAGACATATCTATAATTTGAGACATTATTTGCACATTTATTACAAACAATAAGTGCAAAAGATAATCATGTTTTTGTCGAGATTTTACGGTATTAAGTATAATAAACAATATAAGCAATGGAGCGGTATAAAATTGATTTCTACATATATGATTCTTTCGAAAGAATATTTTTTATATTTTCAGAGAATTATTTTTGTACGTACACAATATTTCTTTTAACTCTTTATTGCTAAAAAACTTATTGCTATAACTTAACTGTTATTGCGTAAGACGAAAGTTGAAAAATATTTTAAATAACTGATGGCGTTGTCTATTATAAACCACGTTCTGCACTCCGGTCAAAATACGAGATTCTTCTGTTAATTTCACATGTAATCACGACTCGATTGCACGGTATGCGTTGCAAATCGAAATAATGGGCACAGTTTTTGCGGTATATTTATGTGCAATAAACACAAGAAACATTTTAAATTATGATTTGAACATATAGTTAAATTTTATTGTACAAAATAATTTATATATTAGTAAATGAGTCGTAAAAAATTATAGCAATCAATCACGAAATGAAAATGTTATACTACTGGTATTGTAATAGCGAAATTTTATGAGGATGAAAGGATGTACTCTTACATACAAAAAATAATGAATAGATTTTTACTTTATAAAGTAAAAATCTATTCATTATTTTTTCTATATGTCATTCTAATCTATAAATACATTAGAATAACATTCAAAAGATCCAACTTTGCTAGCGACTTTTCTCACGTGAACATAAAACTAATTCTTTGCCCATGCCGACTGGTTATTTTTAATAGCAACGTTCAAGCAAGAGTCAAATTCGTCAGATCGTTTAACAATAAAGGAACTTAACGGCAGTATGCATATTTTCGGTGTAAGAGTTATGGTTTTTCGAAGGCAGAACCGGAATGTAGATCGAGAACGATATCGAAATCAATAGTGGAACCAGGATCGGAATCGGAAGCAAGACCGAGATAGGGACAATGGTCGACAGCGCGATCGGTCGGTGTAAGAGAGGAAAGTAATCATTCCACGGTGGCGGAGCTTCGAGCGAAAGCTAGTGTATAGACTCGAGAATAACATTATACGACGTCATTACGTACAAGCGTAATGATTTGCCGTACAATCGAGCAAAATACCTATCTACTTACTCCCCTTAAATCGTTTGCTCGCCAACGCAAAAATTACGAACACGCCCCCGAGAACGGAGAACGCAAATGGGGTATTTTGCGATTCATTCAAGCCATTAATGCCGCAAAGACATGCCTCTCAACGAAAACAGTCAGTCGTAATGCTAATGAAACAAAGATGCTGGACGTCCTCATTTAACGCTTGGATGGATATCGCATCTATTAATTATTCATGCCGCATTGACAGCCGTTTTGGGTGTATTACGTACATACAATATGATTGTATTTATACAATACTACATAATTTTCTAAGGAAATCTTACAGTTTGTTAATAGTATTTAAAAATAGGGTTTTATTAAAACGATAAAGTCAAAAATGCTGTTACCAACATTAAATATCTTGTGAATTCGTAGGTTTCAACGTTATTTGATTTATTTTATATCAGCTTTTATCTACGGTTTCATTCACATAGACAAATATATAATAATAATATAAACTCGCGCGTATTTCCCAGAACGGTAGGCAGGGTCCATAAATTTCCACATGGTACGATCTTTGCATATCTCTTTCGCTTAACCGACATCCATGAATCTTTTCATGAAAGCTCATCGGTTTCGGGCGCTTAAATTTGGTCCTTTTTTAATATGCTTCAAATTTGTCTTGCATAGGATTCTCTAGGGCGACCTTTGCCAACCTATCCATCACACACATTCGCTCTATAGATTTGTTTTGTCAGTCACCTTTCATTCATCCTTTTTCGACGACTAAATCGTCGCAACATACTGCATAATACAACAACTATATGATATAACTGTAAATTATTGATATCGATACATTGAAATTAATAAGCAAACCCGAAAGTGTTTTTTAACAGAAGTAACAGCTAAACAGTTCTTACATATTTCGTATGTTTGCCTGTATGTTTATTTTAGCTGTTATCACGTTATTATGATTCACTAATATGCTTTTAATCAAAGTACCACACTTGTTTAGCCAAAATTATTCCATGGCGAACAATCCCTTTCCCTATAATTATTACCCACCGGCCCTGCACTCGGGTAACTGCCCTTATTCTGCTATTTACCTCATAGATTTTATAAACTCTCCTCATCTCCTTTGCCATAAGCTCGTCCCTCATAGAAACCCTTAATTTTTTTTCATTTCTGTCTGGAAATTCCCTAAGGAAAGGCAAATAGCAATTTCCGCCCAGGACCCCGCACCGCGCATTACAGGAGTGATTCAGTTGTACCGACCAGGTGCCGATCGAGTCATGGGGACTAAATGATTCTTTAGTTTCACAAGTTTACGAGTGGTGAATGTTTCTAGAATGATAGTCTTGTTCGGCAGAAATCGTATTCGTTACGCGTTCGATAAATTTTTATGACAAACTGCTTAGAGTTTCAATGTTACTACAGACTTTGAGGTTAATCTATATAAAACAACAAGTCTCCTCAAAAATTAGTTGCAGAAATCTAAATATATACGATTGCAAATCAATTATGGAAATTTAGATATTTTTTTTAAATACAAATGGTCCTACATTTGTTGAGAGGATTAAGGTAACTCAGTATAAACTCATCAAACCATTGAAATTGTATAATAATGATTAATTTAATCTCCAATGATAATAGGATCACTTATTTAAGATAATTTCGTTCCTATTATAGGGAAGTCAAATGCCAAATAAAAGTTTTTTTTAATATACAAGCCAACTGAACAGCTGTAAAAATAAAATTTTGTTTTATTGTATTATTCTCAATGTGTTTCCTTGAAAAATGGTGTTTCATGTCTATAACGGCGATTTCTGCTATCGTCGCGTAAGCTCGCAGTTCGGATTTCCTTTGCAGTCGCCTCGGAGATCGGATTTTTTGAGCTATGGAATGCAAAATGATGAACAGCTTTTGACGTGACAACGTCTTAAATTAGGTTGCGGCTGGGAGTCACTTATGAAAAAGTGTAACGCTCGGTAACGTTACGATGAGTCACCGAACGAGAGAGAGGCCCGCCGAATGCCTTGCGTCTCTCTCCCACTCAACTATGATCGGTCTGCCGCGCGCGCAGCACTAGAGAATTAGTGCATAGCTTGCAAATGTATTGCAAGTTATTGTATGTATATTTGTATATAAATACGTATGTATGTAAAGGTAAAATAAAATTTTGTTAATATGAAATTCAGTGCGAGATTCTTTGTATAAATTAATGTTTTAAATATAATTCTTTGTATAAATAAATGTTTTAAATTGTTACTATTATTTCATCCTTCTTCCTACTATACGAATGAATATTCACATTAAAATGATTTTACCATTCAAAGTCGTTGTCACGTAAAACTTTCGCCCGTATACCGACTTTACAGGCAACCAATTTTTTCAGACCATCAGACTTCTTTATTACAGTCGAGCATCACGTATGGTAGTCGCAGTACAATTACGACGGATGCATTTTTCGCCTCTTGGGACGACGAGGAAATAAAAAATGCATACGCATACCGGCACGCCCGTGCGTGCGGGTAGTGTGGGGATAAAACCCACTAAAAAAGTCCCCCTGAAGAAAACATTGCTAGTACACCGATACTGTTAGCTAGGACTCCATTCAGATTGACCTAATGCGGCCGGAAAACACACGAGGGTGTTGACGGCGCGTGACTCTCCTTGTAGAGGATCCCTTAAGGGGGTCCTCTTAGCACAGGAAGTCACTGGGACACCAACACGGGTTGGGCCCATTTGGCATCCAGACGCGGGAGCAGTCCAGAGCTTCGGGGATATAACCTAGATGACTAGGTCTTAATTACTAAGAGACCTACATCTAATGACTATTTAATTGTCATTCTGTTTGTTAATTTCTATGAGCCTTTCGACTTCAGCTGTGAAATCGTCAGGCGGATCTATGATAATATTCCGTGGCCTACGTATGAAATGATAAGGAGGCAGCGCCTCATAAGAAGCCGCTGCAAAGAGAAGGAGGTTCGAGTGGGACTCCGCGATAGAGAAAAAACGCTAGGATGTGTCCTTCATATATTTAGTTATTGAAAGGAGATCTAAGTTCCTATGCAGGACTGAATTTTTGACACACCAATGTGCATTGGTGACTGATCTGCAGAATTTATTCTGCAAGACTTGAAGTTTCTTAAGTGTAGTCGGGATGGCGTAAGCGAAAACAGGAGACGCGTAAGTCATCATCGTCCCTATACACATTAGATAAATGGTCCGCTTATTGCGTAATGAAAGTTTACTTTTTCTTCCCAGCATACCATTAAGACGCGTTTGGTAGAAATTTGCCGTTTTCTTAACTCGCCTGATATGATCTCGGAAGTGGAAGTTCCTATCAAGCGTGATACCTAAATATTTGCAGTTGAGTTGCCACGGAATGTACGCATTGTAAATACCAAGGGAGGGGGTACCTTGAGCGACGATCACTGAGCTCTTACCTTTTCTATATGTAAAAGAGATGACCGCTGATTTTTCGAGATTTACCTCAATTCTTCCGGTTTGGAACCATCGAGCCAGCTCATCGATGGCCTTCTGGAGGTGAGGGCAAATGCTATGTTAGGTTTGGCCGCGTAGATGTAGGGTACTATCATCGGAAAATAAGTATTTTATTAATGTACGCGGAGTACAGAAGGGGAGAAAGCGTGGAGCCTCGAGGAACTCTCGCTCTTATGAGTCTTCTGGAAGAGTGGGTATTTTCATGTCTGAACATGAAATATCTGTCAATTAAGCAATGATTTATAATATGAATGAGACGATCTGAGACTTCCAGAAGGTACAACTTGTAAATAAGACCTGCGTACTAAACTCTATTAAAGGCCTTGGTCACATCGAAAAAGACCACCACGGTCTTTTTCTTAGTTTTAAAACCCTCCATGATGTATTCTACTAAACGGAGGGCTTGTTGGGGATAAGAGAGGTTTGGACGAAACTCAAACTGTTCATTTATAATAAGGCCTTTGCCAAATAGGTACTCGCTTAAACGAGTCTAAATATTTTTTTCTTAAATTTTGCCAAGACCACTCAGCAAGCAAGTCTATAGCAGGCTGGGAAGTCACGCGGTTTTCCCAGGCTTAGGGATGTCGATTACCTCGACTTCCTTTCATACGGGAGGACAGGAATTCTTAAGGTACGCATTAAATATTGCGAGCCAAAGTGACAGAAGAGTATGAGGAAAGTATTTGATAACTTTATTTCTAATGCCATCAAGATCCGGTGGCTTTTTGTCTTTTAAATTCTTAACGAGTTTCTGGAATTCATCAAAATAAACGGGGGATTGATTGTCTCGGGGTTCGAGGGAGATTTTTTGACGAACCTCCTTTTTGATGCGTGTGATATGATGGCTATCGTTAGATGGTACTGTATGGGAATATTGGCGCTCTAAGCTATCTGCTAAGCATTTTGCTTTTTCTAAATCATAAACCGCGAGGAAACTATCGGGTTTTTAAAGGGTGGAAAGGGGAGATACACTTCCAAGTTTAGAGCATTGGTTAGTTTCCAGAAGGTTTAATGTGAGGAAGTGATGTCTTCCATGAGGTTGCTCCATTCCTCATTTTTGACTTCCATCATACGGGCTCTCGCACGTCTTTGGAGAGCCCGCACTCTAGACCTATTTTCTCTACTAGAGTGCGCGTACGCGTGATGCAAAGCTGCGTTCTTGGCTCTCAGCAATTCAAGAGCGCCCGCAGGCAACTTCTGACGGTCTACAGACTTCAGAACCTCCCGCAAACATCTCTTCACTACCTTTTGGATGTGGTTTATGAGAGCCCCTTTAGATGAGTCAATTTCGTCCCTCGTTTCTATGACGTCCGGGATATTATTTACTGCGGGAGTGTCGACTTTCTCAAGCGCGATCGACACTAATTTCCAGTAAGTTATTTTAATCATAGGTTTGGAGAAGCCGCTGGCAGGAGGTTCCAATCTTAGAAGAACCGGACGTTGATCTGAAACGAGGCAATGTAATGGCTCTATACAGTTCATATTAAAGGAGACTCTCTTGCTAATAGCTATATCAAAGGTCTAGAAGTTAAGTCATCTGATAGTGAGTTGGTGTGAGGGGCGCAATAATATTGAATTTTAATTTTTTTGATAATTTAGATAGAGTCGTGCCATTTGCACTAGGGACTACACATCCCCAATTCCTGCTTTTGCTGTTAAAATCACCAAAGAGGATGACGGAATCCCCTAAGGCAAAGAGGGCTTCTAAGTCGCTCCGGAGCAACGATTTAGAGGGCGATAAGTAGATCGAGACTATGACAAGCGTACCATGCCCTGTCATGGCAAGTCTACATTCCGTCGCCTCTATGTTAGTGAGATTAGATAAATAGGTTGGACAGCAGTGAAAAGAACTTTTATAATAAATAGCGGTACCCATATTCTCAAGACAAAGCACGGAGGTCGGATGCCTCACATCCCACCTACACCAGTCTTTGTATATATATAGAATAAAGTTTTCCTAACGCAACACCACAAAGAAAATTGCGAGCAAGGAACAAAAGATTTTCTATATTTTCGTAGGAATGGTAAATACATTATAAGAAGTTGATAGTAATAATTTATAGAAACTATATTCATGTCTTGTATTAGTAACGTACTGATAAAGGCACTTCTTTGCACAGAGGTTTCAACACCTGTGTCAGAATAATGGGGCTGCGTCAGAATAATATCAGTAGAGGTATTAGACAGCGTAGTGTCATCGCGGTTGTCTAACTTACTAATGCACAATTATATGTATGATTTGAAAGAAAACGAAAGTGGACAAAAATGAGTGAGTTATCAGTCTAATGCCTCTTGTATGCTTATTACTAAGCTGTCCTTGCGCTATCGGCATATAAGTGACTCGAAATGGTAAGCAAGATGAACTATACTATCAAGAAAAGAGGTATAAACGTAAATGCCACTAAGATTAAGGTCAAGGAGCGGAGAAACAAAAACAAGACTAAATGAGACATATGGATTGACGTAATTTAAACAATTGGAAGAGTGAAATTGAAACAAGTAAAACAAGAAAAAAAGCGTATTCCCATATAAAATACCGGCAACGCACAAATGACTCCTGTGGAGTTGCCGATTCCCATGAGCGACGATGACCATCTACTTTACGATGACCTACATATTCGTTTACCCCTTATAAATCATATGTAAAAAGTCCCCCTATTTGAGTTTTTTGTTTATAAATGGTGGTAAACATGATAAAGATATTGGAAGCAGAATAAATGGGAGTACTAAGGCAAATGAGGTCTTATTTATACCGACTACAGACGCATTAGACTATTCACAATGAAGTCCTCGTCTCTACCCTTATGTACAGTAGTGAATGTTGGATGTATCAGAAGAAACAAGGAAATAAAAAAAAAGTGTGTATGTATTAGTGTACACACGTAAGAAGTGAAACTTCTTTATGACATCATTTTTCGAAAAATGATTTACTATTTACAACTTCACAGAAATTGGTTGAATAAAGCTAAATTAGATAAAGTTTATGCAAAAGGCTTTTATTATCATAGACATGGATACAAATAACTTTATAAAATTTTTTTCGCTAATCACTTAATTGAAATATTATTTTTCACGTCACTACTGAGTTTCAGAAATAGAAATGTTCAGAGTTTCATGTAGGAGACTTGGTAATGGTATATGTCCCTAGAAGGGTAATAGGTAAAACTTTTCAATTAATGCGATGTTATAAAGGGCCATATAGAATTGTAGGAAAATTATCGGACGCTACATATAAAATCGAGTCACTTCAATGAAAGAATGTGAGATATAGTTCATGTATGTCGGTTGAAAAGGTTTCAACTTAGATAATAGGAAAATGTAATATATACAAACTGTAAATAGATCTAGGGTATTGACAGAAAGTATATGTGACAGGTGGCCTTAGTAACAATTATGTTTATGCCACGATGACTTTAATAACATTGAATAATTATGGCGTGTAACGGAAAAATGTTACCCAGAAATAAAGATGGCGCGTAACAGATAAAGATGGCGCGTAACAGAAAAACGTTACATTGCTATAAAATTTCTCCCATACGCCGATAAAGAAGTTTCACTTCAAAAAATGGAAAGAAAAAAAAACATGTAAACATACAAATGCAGAAAAGATGCAATCCCTGTTTAGTATTTGTTGAAGTATTCTTGAATGTTAAATATAGGAGTGATATCAAAAAAGGATGTGGTCTGGAAGAAAACATAGTGAATAAAATAGAAAAAGATAAGCTGATATAGTCAGATCATCTGGAAAGGGTGAATAAAAGTAGGCAGAGAAAAGACATCTGTAGCACGAATAGTTGAAAATCAGTAAGAGGTAAAATATAAGATCACCAAAGTACACACAAATTTACAATCGATTCGTATTTTAGGGCAATAGTTCACGAAACATTAATATACCATCTTAAAATTCGCGAAAAATCTTTTGATTCGTGTTTACGACTATCATTCAATGTACCTGTATCCTATTCCGTTTTATACCCTCACTGATATTATTTTCATTTCTTGTGGTTGGTTATTTTTCAAGTAAATTTTTAATGCTATTTCAGTTGTTGTCCTCTTTATTTTTTGTCATATGACTATTCTATTTTCTTTTCCTATCCTACACAACAAAAATTCACATGCAAAACATGAAAAAAAATCTATCTTAAAAAATCAACTATTTGTATAGTACATTGTTCATCAAAGTTCTTGTTTGAAAAGTTCTGAATTGTTATCCACATAACAAAAACGATTATAAAAAAAACTTTACGATGATGCTTGAAAAACAATATTTAAGAACTTACAAAGTCTACAGGTAAATATGTAAAAAACAGAAAAACCATAAAAAAGTGTGGTTACAACTCCACAACGAAGAAACTTTAGGAGTAAAAGTTTCGCATAATGGTTCATTCGGACCTTCTTAGGAAAAAGGGCGAACTTAAAAAATAAACGAAACAAGAAATTACTTGAAAAAAGAAAGTTACTCCTTCGAGAGCTGCATGGAAAAGTTAATGAGACACAGCACGACAGCGACACGATAAAGCGCTTTCGAGATTTCACGGAGAAAATACAAACTCTCTAATTGCAATTTTATACAATCACAAAAATACTAAAAGTTTGTGTTTTTAAGATATATAGTTCAACACAGATTTTGCAATAAATCACTCTATAAAATTAAAAGTAATGCCTACTTTAAAACTTGTATTCTTCAATTGAGACGCATTATATGAAGTAATAAATTAAACTTTATAACAAAACTTGGTGAGAATTGTTTTGTTATTTTATCTTGTACAACTCCGTACTCAAACTAGCTTAACGTGGTAGTGTTACCGTCCAGGCCCCTCAATCAGAAATAAAGAGATGGTGGGATGTTGTGGCATTCAGATGGGGTGGATTAACCTATCATAACAATTAAAAATTAATACTTTTATATAACTATGTTTTGAATAAATAAGTTGACCTTCCTCTCAACTTCAAAAAGACATTAGGTTTTAATGTATGTCCATGTGTAATGAAAAAGAGGATCAGACAATATCTCAGCCATTGTAAAATTGATAAACAACCTTTGAACTTTGTATTAGTTACGAAATTCGCTTCAATAATATTAACACTAATATTCGTTTGTTAAGGACTGTTTGCCATGAAATTATTCAAGATATAACAGGTGTGTAGAGTAAATAGTAAACAAATAATGCTTAAGGTGTAAATTATAGTCCGACGTTAATACGCCGCAAAATTTCTCTGTATTAGAATTTTATTTATTTCTTGAGAAGGAACTAATCCACATTTTAATAGTGACAATGAGGTCCTTAGTTAGATTGTTTAGAAATAAAACATAAAGTAAACAGATCATTGAAATACAAAAATATTGGTAAAAACTCCTTAACATAGTCTATAATTCATTTATTATTATAAAAACGATAAGTATGTGTTTACCTTTCAATGTGCATATTACAAAAGTTCTATAGAATACTATTTTCGCCGTATGCGTCAGAATCTATTTAACAAAAGTTACACGCCTCTATTATTTTTGTATTTTTTTTTCTTTCTTTAGCGTTTACTTTATCCATTTACCGGTTTTATCATACTTTATGTTCAATATTTTGTGACTTAATATCTTTTACGAATTTAATTGATGAGAATTTCGGCCACCTTAGAAATGTCTAAATAAATTTTTGTACAAGATTGTGGATTAAATTTTATTACATATGTATGTCAAAGATATATGTGTTTTCTACTAATGACGTTTATTAGTAAATGTCGAATAAAACCAGCAATAGAAGTCGAAGTCTCTTGTAAATTATTAGCCTACTCGTATCTTTGAAAGAGAATCACTTGTACTCTGCCTCGGGATACACATTAAATGTCGATCCCGTACATTATCGTCGCCTTGGTGACGACTGATATCAGCAGCCTCCAACCCGCAGTGCGAAAGGCTTAAGTTCCGAATCCCTCAATTCCGTAATAAAAGATTGCGAGAGGATGTAAGCTGAACGGCGCGGCGATTAAGACTCGATACAGCAGCGACAACGCGCCCCACGTCGACGTTCCTGAGCCGGAGCGCTGCTAACGCCCGATACGTACAATGTACGGGCGCCTAATGAATATAAAAGCAAATCACTAGAATTCCGAACATCATCCCGAATCACGCCGCCGCGCCCGCGCAGCGACTCGTCTACTAAATCACATCCGAGCACAATGCCGCCGGGCTCCGTCACTCGTCCGTTAGCGGAGTAATTACTAGATATCTGTACGTGCCTCGACTAAACTACGCGTGTGGAGGCCGAGCGGGGTTGGGAGGTGTCGCGCGCCCCCGCCCGGGCCTGCGGGTAACATTAGCCGTGTGAATGCTACGGTTTCGATTGTAACAAAGGAACGTAGACGTGTTTATTGTTTTGAGTAATTGATCGGAGATTTTGGATAAATTCCAATGTGTCTATCGCAATGCGGCTATTGTTCGAAGCAAACGAGATATCAGACATCAATTTTGAATCCCCTTACTTACGTTTAACAATATTTGTGCCATAACTTATGTTCGCGCGTTTGTTGACAGAATGAAATAAAATTTGTAAAAATGATAGTTCGGATCAAGTTCTCGATTAAATTTGTAAAGGGGTTAAATATTATTAAGTCGAAGAACTGTAGATTTTTTAATTCATTTTAAATATAATGGCTCTGTAAATTAGGGTAGATCACACTTAAAATGTTTCGTATTGGCCCAATTAGAAGTTATAAAATGACGAAACATATTTAAATTTAAAAAATTGAATCTTATTATGTATATTGCATTCATGTATCATTTGTCTTTACACATTGATGTCAAAAAGAATATTCTTTATCTCATGGCAATATGAATTTAACGCGAGAAAATTTTCAACTGAAGATTTTGTATGACATACGTTGCCATTTAAACCTACAAGAAAGTTACAAAGGACTTCCGCTGCCCTTTCACGATGAAGCTCCATCCCTTGCCACTGTTTATAACTGGTTTCACTAGTTCAAACGTGGTCGCACTAATGTGACTAATGACCCGCGTGTGGGGGTCCTTCTACGGCGACGGCCGAAGACATCAATGCTTTACGGCTCATGATACAGGCTGATAAGAGAGGGACCTGTCAGCAGCGGTATTAGTTAAGTGAACAAAATCCTTCATGAAGATTTGGCATTCAAAAAGCTTTGTACTTGGTGGATATCTCAGAATCTGACCGAAGCTCAAAAGCTCGGCCGTTATAATTGGTGATGCAAAATTATGCAAAAATTGGTTGATAATGATTCAAATGCTGTGTACGACATGATTATAAGCGACGAAAGCTGGATTTGTTGTTACAATCCAACGACTAAAAGACAATCTGCTCAGTGGATGTTTCATTTCGAAGAGTTGCCCGCTAAAGTAAAATGAGGTCGAAGCGTCGAGAAAAAAGATGGTGTCCTCTCCTTTCGGAATTACAGGTCAATAAGTAATACTTGTTTTAGAAGACAAAAAAGACATCACAGTAAGATTCTCCTTCATTATGCGAACGTCTCACAATATATCGTCAGAGAAACAATTAACTACTTGGGGACGTCAGGCATAGAAATACCGGCTCACCCGCCTTACAGCCCCGACCTCGCATCATGTGATTCTCATTTATTTCCTAAAATAAAAGAATAACTTCGAGGAAGAAAGTGCCTTACGGACGCCGATGAAGCAGTGGCTTCATATGAAAAAGGTCGAAATGAGCCCTAAGTGCGAACGGGCAAAGTGTTTCTTTCAGTGATATTCCATCGAATACGACGATGTATTAATCTCAACAGATAACTTTGAAAAACAATAATTATAAAAATTACTTGCTAGTTTACTTTTGTTTTGTTTAGTTTTTTAGTTTGACCTATATATAATAACTGTTTATCATCATGGCACTACAAATAAGTCTATTCCATGTACATATGTCCATGTTATAATATGCTCTAACGTTAAAGCACTTTCTACAAAAAAGTATATTACAACCATCAAAATAGAACTCTGGTTTTAAAAGTCCATTTTGACGAATAAAATATGTCATCGATGAATGTTAATAACAGTCGTATATCAAACATGTTAGCGAATGCATGCGTTTTGTGTCATTTCGTGTCATTTAGTCATGGCGATTGATAAATTGAAACATTAAAATACATTCACATACGTGTTTGAATTCAATTGATAGCTTAAACGATGACGATGTTAGTAGTATGAAGTTTATTGTGGAATAGAGGCGTGGTAGATAAAATACATTTAATAAAACAAAAAGAATATAACACAAGATCACACCGTACATGACAACAGACGTCTATACTGTCCGTATATCCTGTGAAACATATTATAGCCTTAGTAATAATGATTATAATAATTAATGAAAATAATATTAATTAATAATAAAGAACATCCCCCTAGAAAAGATTTATAAAAACTAAGCATTACAACACAAAGCGAATATAAGAAGCTTAACTGTTACGTAGATACAGTTAAAAAGTATACGAGATAAATAGTCTCATATTAAACGTTCCTCAAGACATTATTTAACAGTGTTTAATTTAAATATTTCTTGTTAGTTCACCCCTATTTTTTTAATTTACATTGGCACTTTCTGGATCGCCATATTATTTTATTGTGTTGTCTATTGTTGTTGTGTTCGCGTTACCGATCTTCGATATGTTATTATCTCTTAAAATCATTCGTTTAATCGAATTTCCTTCTAAGTAATTGCAATTGTATCGAGACGAATTACGACGGATAGTAACAGCTGGCGTTAACCCATTACGGTTATACGATAACCGCACTCACTTCTATTAGGCACGCGTCTACATTGCGACATTAATTTCCGCGGTAAATCATTACCGGGTTTATTATATTACATCACATTATCATAAGGTAGAATATCTAAGTTCAGATTATAATATAGAAAAGAAAATAGATTACACTGAGTTCGTAAATCAACAAAAAAATAAAGCAATATCACCGCACTATATTGTATATATTAGGAAGATAAAAGTAGATATTCATGACAACCTGAAAAGAACGATAACTGTGCCAAAAGCGATGATTGACTTAACTCAATGCGATCCCAATAGAAAAAGTGAAATGTCGGCAATTTTAGGACGTCGATCATGAAAAATAACTTGCTCAAAGCAACGGCGTCTATTAAAATTTGGTGGGCATAGTGATGTTGCCATTACGTCAGGCGAGCGAATGCTCATTCTATCTCTACTCTATTAAATTCTTTGAGTGCAGATAGATCTAGAGAATATTTTCTTTGTTCTGTTTGCATTCGCAAGATTCTAGGGAATATTTTAAGAATGTTCGCTCACTTGATGTAAACGGCACTAGAGCGTGTGAACACTTGCTTAGAGCGTTCTTGCGTGTTTCCGGGGCGGTCTCTTCAAACTGTTCCTGTGCTCTAGAGATTTGAATACGTACTTATAGATTTAATTATGGATTGGACACATAAAAAACGTCTATTAATGCTAGAAGCCTATCGACATTACAGATGTCTGTGGGATCCGTCTTTTGAACACTATAAAGATACAACTCCCAAACAAGATGCTTGGCGGATAATTGCAAATTTACTAGAATGTAATGTTGAAGAAGTGATGTTGGAAAGCGAAAAAAAGATAGACTCGCTTCTTGCATCTTAACGCCGAGAAAGGCAAAAAACAATGACTAGAAAATATACTTATAATTCAAAATGTTTTGTTTCAAAAGTATGCACCTTTTGGTTGTAGTAACATAGGTTTTCACAATGCACGAAAAACTGCCGAAAATATGCCAAACGAATTTTCTACTACTTGTTTTGCTCTTGCCAAACGACAGTTTGGCAAGAGCAAGTTTGTTTTTCGGATCCCATTAAAATATCAAAAAAGGATGCTATTGTCTTAACTCTAGCTCCTTGTTCGTTTGGTTTAAACACACCCTAATACATTATAGTCTGTCTATATGCAATATTCGAACAGTAAAGTTTTCTGGGCGTAGTGGGAAAGCCTTAAGGGAGGATATTAGCGCCATATGGGTACTCCAAATGAGTTTACAAATAGGTGATGTGATGATTGGAATCGGTATAAAAGCAGTCTCGACTAATCAGTCGACGTTCACCACCATCGTTCACGAGACCTAGTCCTGCCAAGAAGAGTTTCAAAGCTACAAGCGTGTGTTACAATCAGAGTTCATCCGTCATCGTCCGTATACAGTTACCGAACTTAGTTACGAACGAGTAACACCTTCTTCGCCAGTCGGACGAACTAACTTTCTGCTCGAAAACATATTTTTCCGGGGAAGTTGTAGAAAATGTATTCACTTCGAGACTATCGAATCCTGATCCCCTAGAATTTTATATTAAACGTGTAAATAGTCTTCTTGGGCGATTAAAGAAATAGACAATGGGCACGCTTAATTTTTTAAATATTTGTCCTGAAAAAAATACGCATTTTCAATTTTGTAAAAAAAAAAAGGAGATTTTCATACTAAAACCCCAATTACTACGTCGTGTAGGTACTATACGGATACAATACGAGTACAATACGCATCATTAACGACTATCGCAATTTTATCAAGAAGTTGCAGTGTCTGTCTGTATATCACCATCCGTCTATTATAGACTAATTTCTCTGAATGTACTGAATAAAAACGTAATAAATTGGTACATACAAAATACATCAAGTCAATATAAAACAAATGCATGCAATTACATTTTATATATATATATATATATATATATATATATATATATATATATATATATATATATAAATTCAGTATTTCCTTTATACCTCAGAAATGAGAAAATTTAAAAAAAAATGTGAAATATAGAGCCTTATTTATAGTTTACACAAAAACCTAAAAAAAAAATTAAGTCTTTAAGTCCTTCGAGAAATGCCAAATAGTCGTGAAGTGAAAAAGTGTATTAAAATTGATAGCTAATTTTACCTAACACTGATAAGTTCAATCGATCTAGAAGTTATAATTACTTATGGTGACTATACTGCAGTCCTACGGAGTCGACTTATTGTACAAATTTTGTTCATATATAAATACACCACCATATATATATATGAACTAAATTTGTTTGTGGTAAATTAGACCACAAACCAATTTAGTTAATGTTATAAAGTAACATAGCAGAGAAAGTGAAGATTTATTTTTAATTTCCATAAAAAATAGGTCTGATTTTAAAGATAGATAGCGATGCGATGATTTTAGATAGTACGGAAGTACGGGACCCTCTACATGCGATCCCGACGCATACTTGGCCGTCCACAAAACATTTACAAGTTACAAACAAATACAATGTAGCCACACCGTCCGCACATATCGGTTTCGTGTTATAATCGCATTGTTAATTTTTATTTTATTAGGCGTTGGAATTTATTATCTATTATTGCGACATTTTTATGGTATTATATAAACAAAGTAAATATCTGATATAAAGCAGAGGAAAATAAAATAAACTAACTCGGGCTAAGCGAGTACAAAATTTCAGTTTTACAAGACTATAAATCCTTGGCGATCAACAGCTCCCCAAACTCGTAAAAGACGCTATGACCATGCGAATATAAAATATGTTTGGAGCAACGTTTATTTTGTTGGGGGGTGAAATATTGTTGCAGCAATAAATTCAAATCGGAGAACTTTCAAAGGCAACCTACTGTTCTGAAATATTTCATATGTTTTTTTTGTGACTTATGCCAATAAAACTGAAAATTTCACAAAAATTGGATAGGCATGGTAATTATCATTTCCATCCCAGATTCACAAGACCAAAGTACTCGTATATCGAAGACTATGAGAACAATTTGATTTCCTGTAGGTATGACAATATGTGTAGATGCTTGCGTGTTCGGTGCGCGCGTGCCACGTGTGCGTGCAAAAGTGTCTTAAATGTTTTGTTGATGAAATTAAATGTGTAACTTTTGGATGCTCAATAATGTACTTTTTTTAACAGGCTATCCAATATTTTTTGTTCCTTTCAATGAATGAATCATTCAATTCTAATATATATTTACGCGAATTTTATCATTATCAATTTATTTGTTCAAGGGTTTTTGTTATTGAAAAAAGCGCAAAGGAAATTCTTTTAAATACATAAAAAATAATAAGGCTGATTGGTTTCAAATAGAGATAGATTTGAAAATCGATTCTGGTTGACAGTTTAACAAATTGATTTGAACCAAGAAAACTCATTAAAGTTGATTTATTTGCACAAAAAACTTTTGCGAGCAACAAAAAAAAAGATATTTGTTTCCGTCTATTTAAAAAACGACATGCTTAATCGATTCCAAAATGTAATTAGTCTACAGTGTTTTAAAAAAAAACCTTGACAAATGACGCAATTGTTATGAAAGTAAAGTCATTTGTATTTGAAATATCATATAATTGACAAAATTGTAGTTAAAAAACATATCTTTTTTAATTTTTGGTATCCACAAACCATAAAATGAATTGAAAATTTAATTTCCACGAAATCAAATACATCCATATGTAAGCGAACGATTTCAAAATTGCAAACATACCGCCACCAATTTTTTCATTGCTAAAAGTTTGACAATAGCAGTGAGTTTTGCGGCACGGCTACACGATCAAACGCGATCCTGATCTCATTCAAAAGAACTATTTGTCAGTTATATCGATATAATATGATTCAAATGTTTATAATTATTAAATTTTCACATCGTAGCATAACGTAAAAATGTTACATAACACACGAGATTTACAGCCGCGTCCTGATTGTCTTGTAAAATTATGTTTTGACGGAGATTTCGGGGGCTCAGCCGATTGGCGGGCGGCGGCGCGGGCGCGGGCGGCGGCCGCATCCTAGTTAGGGACATTTACATTCGGGACAGTAAAATCTTCATCCCGCTTAACGGGGGTCGCCGTCGTGCTCTATCCTGATTTTCATAATTTTATCCCGCAATCGACTTAGCTGTGAGCATATAAAATTCTTTGTGTGGCGAATTTTATTGTGGTTACGCGACTATTTGTCTGTAATTAATATAATAAACGCAGAATTTTCGCGTTTTATTCAAAACTTGTGAGGAATATGTAAAAAGAAAATGAAGACCTATTACGATTCGAGCTATTGCAGTTCATAGCCGATAAACAAACATTTTCATTACTTGATAAAAATTTCTTACTCGCAACTCCAAAAGAGTATACTTTTAATGAAACCCCACGACAGATTCAAGAAAGCTTAGTTAACAAAGAAGAGTATAAATGGTATAATTTAATTATATAGTTCTATTCTCTTCGTCTCAATTTCGTAATTTTCACTAATTTTCATATTGTATAGAGCAAAGAAGAAAAAGTGGAGTAACTGTACATTTAAGTGTGGGGGACTAAATGTAAGGTATGTTTAAGTGTTGTATTTGCTTCAGATTCTTGAACTCCTATGACGTTTCCTTTGGGCTGTCCCTTATATTGTTACGTAAGTTACATTTCAATCACTCACAAATATGTTTTAAGACACAATCGACATTGCATTAAATGGACTGTGTTATTATCGAATTAAGATTTCCAAAAATCAGAAGTTCAATCTAAAAACATGGATTGTATATCACCAGAGAGAATCATTTCGATGAGTCATACTTCATTATTGTCAAAATTTTTAAATGTGATTGTATTAGTCCTCCGTTTCTAACCATTGTTCTAACCAACCAAGTTCACCGCATAGTATAAACAGCACCCCCCCTAGACAAATGGTCGTGGACCACATTTAACCAACGAACATGTAAAAACATACTCGCAGCCCGTAATAGGTCGTCGGACCCCCGATGGTGAGTTGTTCCACGTTGCGGTCTTAACTTCCAGTTTGCAATCCGATAACCTTCTTTTTTTGTTATTTTCGCGAGATGAACAGCTTACTCCAACTTATCCGCTCTCCCGGATCTTACCACTGTTCAAAAACTTATCTTTAGGCACTGACGCGAATTGAATACTGGGACACTGTATTCTTCCTAAATTTACTGATATTATTTATATTTGTTTGTTAACAAATGTTTTTTCGATCGCCTCAGTATAAACCACATTTTCAAGAAAAATGTGAATTCGCTCTAAGTGTAGGTGAATGATTCAGATATAGAAAGATGCACATAAGCAAGAACTATATGAAGGTAAAAAAAAATTGAAAAAGTTTGACAATTTTGTGAGGAAATACCAAAAAAACCGCTGAGAATCGGTGTTAGTGGGTTTCACAACGGCATTTTTAAATCTATTTAAATAACTATTTTTTTTTAATTTCTTGTATTTATGTTGAAGACTGACTCATTACCTGGAGTGCTTTTTTCTTTTTTTCAAAATATTGTTTTTTTTTCAAATAACGATTTTTTTTAATTGGCCATTTTACTATTAACAACTTTCTTTGACTCTAAAGCCCAGCTTTAGTGTCAAAGAAAGTACTTGATATTGTTATATAATGACTAAAAACGTTAATTTTTACAAGTAAACATAGTTTTTTTTGAATAGTATAAAAAATATTTTTTATATTCGCAATAATTTTTAATGTATTTTGTTTCTATTCCTTTTATTATTGAGTTCATTTTCGATGTACCCGCAGGTCGTCTAGGACACGAGATCTATGATTTTTTTCATAGTATATTCTTTGTCGCATCATCACCATTTTGGCGGGTCGCATTCTACCACCGTACACGTCGCGTATATTTTTGTGCCCCCTGCGGTCAAAATCTGAAATGATCATCTGGAATGAAAATCTTGGGCGACTTCCCATCCAGTTGGATGGGGAAGTCGCCCAAGATTTTCATTTTGTAGTAGTTACTACAAAGGATGTTCAATTCCTTTCTGAAAGATCGGAAACGCACTATTGACTCCCCCGAGTTACGGGCGTCCATGGGCGGCGGTGATGACTTACTCCTTGAGGGCTGGCATACTCGTTTTACCTTTGAAAACTATATTAAGAAGACTTAAATTCTGAAAGAATTTAATCAATAACTTCTTAGTGGTTTGTTCAGCAACAAAGGAACCCCATCTTGACTAATTGTATGTGTTCCCTTTTTACTATTTTAGAAATATAACAAATTCTTGTGCAACTAAATTGAAGTAACATGTATTTTTTATACAAAATATTTATTTTCAATTAATGAATACCAAGAAATTATTTTATTTCTAATTAAGCATTAAATATCTTATTTGCAACGAAAAAAAGAATTAAATACATATAATGTACCACATTAATGTTAAAAATTCTTAATTTCTTCTTCAAAAAGTATACAGTACAAAATTCAAAAGCGTGCGTAAACACCTTAGCAACACAAAAGCTCGGACTGTGTCATACCGTGATGTCAGAAATATATTTTTGTTTCGGCTATCTTGAAGGGAAAAATTGTCTGAAAAAACTAATCGAGTTTAATGACTGTAAGAGAGAAGTCCAATAATTTTAACATTAGGATAATATAAAAATTATATACTACTTTAATTCAGTTGCAGAAAAAAATTGTTATATTTCAAAAATAAAAACAGAACACCTACAATTAATATTTGCAATAGGGACGCTTATTTTTACTAAATTCGACAATAACTTCCGGCATAAAAAATGGTCGTATACCAATCACTATTCACGATACGAGAATTCTTCACAGCTAAGTCAGGTGTCGAATTTTATTAAAAAAAAAGTAGTCATCCGCTTAAAGGTACTTCGCTTGCGTATCACTTTGTTTGTTTGGGCTCATCTCGATAGAACCATACGGTCGATAGTTGCTTTGTTTTAGGGTCGTAACAATAACTGCATCTTTTCTTACTTGTTACTATGTGCCATACCAAATTTGACACCTTTTTCTTGAATCAGGTAAGCATGGCGTTGCAACAAGAGACGCGATCCGTTTTCTGAGCCTCAATCAAATTGTATAGGATCTATCGCGAGCACACCTATTTCGTACCCAAACGTTTGTGTAGGATTGATTGTATTAGATTCCTGCCTGTGCCTAAGGATGCCCGAATCTCATGATAGGACATGTGCCTGTCTGTTTCGATTATACGGCGCAAAGCATCGATGTTTTTGTTGTTTGCAGCGGCCTTCACGAAATTCGTCATTGACATTGACTAAACCGCGCTTGATTCTGCAAACCAATTATTATAAGTAGACGTCTTGCATAGTGTTCCATCGCCAAAAGCAATTCTAAGCCGAGGCAAGGAAAATTAAATAACACTTACACTAATAAATTAAATTACAATTACACGTAGAAAATTATACTACGAAACTTTTCACGACATAAATCCATAGCGATGAAGATACGCAATTTTTAAAATGACGCCACAATTTAAATACAATTTTTAGTTAGATGAAACTAATTGTTTACATTCAAAGAGTTCCATTTTCAAATGGTATAATTACTTTTTAAATGCTGTTTATGCAGGTACCAGGTCAAGAAACTTTTAGTGCGGCCAACATAATATAATTATGATCACGAGACTTGTTGTGTCTTATTAATAGCGAAAATATTTCGCGCTCAGATTCATTCTAGTATTTCTTAAATGATTTGGATGACCTAGTAACTAGTCAGTATATGTGATTCGTCTTTTAAGTAAAAACTTAAGTGTATCTATTCGGTACAAGATACGATTGTACTTTAAAGTTTAATCAGCTCACATCATAGAATTTGGTTGTCCATCAATGCGTCTTTCTTACTTATACCTACGATCTTCTTTTCAAACTTTCTAAAATTTAGTTATCTATTCCAAAATAATATCTGTTCTTTTCAAATGAAATGTTCATACATTGCCAATGATTATGAGTGGAGAATTCATTATTGATTTCGCAAAAGGCGCATTAAAGCGGTCAGGGGAGTTGTTAAAATCAACATTAGATTTGAATATGTCAAATATTCCAAACGAGAGCACAACAAAATATGGAACAACAATTGACAGTTCTTTTTTTAATGTTTAGCAAATCTTAAATGAAAGTGTTCATTTCACATTTTAGTTACCATAAATAAACCTATCGTTTCATTTTGAGAGTACGATACAAATGACGATCAGGCACAGCAAAATTTACCAGAATAATTTATACACAATTATAATTATATGTATGTTGTAAATGTTATTTCTATATGAATATAGAAGATAAAAAAAAATTGTACATTTTGTATTATTAAATCAGCCTTGATGTAATTTTCACTACTGTTGTGTGTTCTTAAGCACATGCCGATTTATATACCTTTATTTTTTCAATTTGGAATAGTTTTACATAATATTAACAATAAATCAAACAAGATGTGAATGAAAGATTATTTCAAACTTATCGACCACTTCATTCGCCAAATTGATTTTCATTTTTTTTATAGCTCACAAGAAAAGGGTGTGACCATAATAAATATTCATTAGGAATTAGTACGCAATAAGTTATACTTCGATTACCAGATTTACACTAAAAAAAACGTCAAAAGTGGTGGAAACTTTTTCGCATCAAATAAGAGGGTCAAAGTTGTGGCCATATATATTATATTAGTATTAGAAATGAAATATAATCACTATATAGAAGAACCTAGATTTAAAACCTAGACAATGACAAATAGTAAGGCTCGTATTTTTATGTGAATGCTTATGGCGCTCTCACACCCCAGTTGTATAACGTATTTAACACGATAAGATGCTTTAGCATTTAGTTACAATTTATTTAACAATTTAATCGCTCTCATACCAGTAAAAACGTCGTATAACATTACATATCCTTTTACCATCAGCTCGAATCGAGATCCGAAGAGATTAATGGCTCCTGCAAAAAAAAATGAGCGAATAGCTCATAAGGTTGTATTTTGTTTAAAAAAAATCATTCTTAGGAAATGCATCCAAGTTTGAGACCAAGATAAAAGTGCTGTACAGCAGAATCACTGAAAGTTTGGGTATTGATGGTCTGATAAAAATTCAGTTCAAAGTGTGAATTTTTCTTGAATTTAGTTGGGTAAACCACGGCTAACCAGGGCACTGATTGAAGAAATTCTTTGAATATTACGCAAAGATTAACAGTTGCATTAAGATTTTTTGTAACCGGTAACTGTGAAGGAAATCTTGGAAATAGAGTCAAGATATTAGACAGAGACCTGATGGATGTCTGTGAAGCGAGAGAGATGTGTAACGATTGTAGCATGTGGAAATCTGTGGTCTCTGCCGACCTTTCTGGAAAATAGGTATGAGCTTTGTTTTAAACTCATGCCTAATTTCCAGAATAAGATTAATGTCAAACAATGTTATAGAATATGGTAACACTTGTAACTTTCGCTAAAATTTGTGACCAAATGTTAATTAATAAGTGGTATATTACATAGTTTAACTGCATTACTGGAGCACCATTACACGATGGCTACGCTCAGTAGTAAAACATTTACGAGTCCTATTACGTACAGCTTCCCTACCACTACAGAAACCACATAGCTCTAGCTATTTGCTCCTCCCAAAAAGAAACTTGCTTAATCTTTCGGTTCCATGAAAAAAGCAAAAATAATTATTTTTTCATACTTATTCCAAAATCGCACGCACGAAAAAGCATGACTCATTGTCACGTTCCACCTGAGCCAAACGTGCGAGCGAGAGCGCGGAACAATAGAGAGGCAAGATCGGCCTAAGCGTTCGGCTTGTGACGCATCTATCTCTTTTCCACTCCATCGGCCGATGCATCCGATTAGAAGAGAGACAGCGGCAGCACACAACCTACACGTGAGCTGTTTTGTCAACTGTTTATAAAGTGAAGTGAAAAGTTAATGTGGTTTCCATTATTTATTACGACAATTTCAATTAACTCCTTCTTTGTATTATATAAAATAATGACAATTCAGTGATAATACTTCAATCCAATTCATGAAAGAATGCAATTTTTCATCAATTTTTCTTATGATTTTATCACGTAAAATTATCGTAAACCGACTTTACAAACATTTTTTTTTTTTTTGTTTAAGTGTCAGATTCAGTCGACGCGTGTGAACTTAAATGTTATCAGCCTTATTTTCGTTGCTAAACTAAAATTATAAATAAAGTCTGAACAGGTACCTAACCTAAGGTAAAATTTTTTTAGGAAATTTCTTCTTGATTAAAAAATTTTTTTTAATTCTTATATTTCAAATATTTTTGAGATATTTGAGGTATTTGAGACCTTTTTCTTTTTTCACTTAATTGTTTACTTTTGTGATTTTTTCCGGTCCCATCGCAACTTTTTCAAAACTTTTAGGAACCATTGAGAACGAATGAGCCATAAATCATAATTTTCGACGACCTAGGTTAGATTTACGATGAAATGGCACTCGTGAACCACACTATCAATGCCCTTGTCATTGTCACCTAACAATATTATCAACAATTAATCAAAATAACTAACATCGAAGCCAATTTCATTTAGGGTAATGTTGTAACTTTATGTCATAGGAAAAGAATGTTAGGAATAGAATCAATACAGGTAGATACTAGCTACGGACACTTTTACGGACGAATTTTATATCGTGTTAAATTAGTCAATTCAACTCGAGTTAAATTAGTCAATTTGGCGTACTTAAAATACAGTGGATACCCACAGGTACGAAAGCAACGCGCCGACCAATCAACGACCGCCGTTCATTAGCGTTTAATTGCATTTAATAATCAACAACAAAAATTTATGTAGGCGTGCACATATTTGCTTCATTGGGGAAATTAATCGGGCCATCGATCAAGTCCTGCGGCGGGCGGCGGCCGCGCCGGTGTTGCGCGCGCGGCGGCCGCTCGGCGCCCCGCGATGATTTATTGGGCCCCGATCGCGATATGAACGTGTGGTTTATTCTGTACATTTCCTTGGAATCATTTTTAATTTTCTAGCAACTTTTTGAATCGCTAAATCAGTTAAATCATTTTTGCTATATCATAATTCGCGTTAGGCGCGATAACAGATCTCATTGCGTTCCAGTTCAAATGACGATTACAATCTACTGATGTACAGTCATGAACGTAGTTCTTTTAGGACTATTAATTAAAAATCTATCATCGTATTTTCTGTACAACACTTACCTCGTGTCGCACAGAAAATTTACGAACATTGCTTAAATTAATAGAATCATCTTTAAAAGGAAACTGGATTTAGAATGATGAATGTAGCAAATTAACAGAGAGGTCCAATTTGAGGAACGCCATTTACGACGGTCTCGTGGCGCCCTCCGCCCCGCGTCAGGTCCCCGGGGGCTGCGCAGACGTAACTTCAAGCGAGGAGCTGTATTTTTTTAAATTTGTAGTTCCATCAAGCGATCATTTTCTTAGTGACAGTTATGTTGAAGTCACAAAAAACGCAATTAACGACCGCCCTACGTCGCTTGTGTAAGTATCAAAACGGCCCGCACGATTAATATTCAAAAAGACTCTAACCACAGCCAAGGCTTGCTTTGCGTTTAACGTTTAAAAGGATTTTGTATGTGTTTTATAGTGTTGCGACGTCTATCGTCGTGCTTAGTGAAAAAATAAAAATCTTACGAAATTTTTATATGTAACCACAATTAAATTAATTAAATGTAAACATACTTTTAATTTAAAACACGCTTAAAAGTTAAGATATGTTCTAATAAATAATATCGAAATTATAATACCGGTGACTTTTCAAATCGGTTGATTAATTATAGCGAATTTATCAAAAACACACTTAAAAAAACTCAAAACAATATTTAAATGCAACTTTGTCATAGATGATCATCTTTATAAAACGTTTTTGAGGAAATAAATATTTTAATTTTTACTATTTTATTTCGTCACCACAAACAATTCACGCTCATAATGATTAATAATGCGTTCGGTAAGCCTAACATATATCAATATGTAATATGTAACCGAATGTACCGATAAAACTTAAATTTATAAAGTAGAAACTCGATTATCCGGCCCTCAGTTATACGGATTCGCGATTATCCGGACTGCCGATCGTGACGAATTTATTCTAACATGAACGTGTCGGATCTCGCATTACGCCCCGCCCGCGCCCCGCCCGTTCGCCGCTGCACGCGTGTCGTATTGTTTTAGTTAGTCGGCAACTGTTACTTCGTTCTGACGTGCGTCCCACGTATACAAATTTAAAAATGTCAAAGCGTAAAAGAGTGGTGTTGTCGCTTAAAGACAAAATAAATGTTATTGATTCATTAAAAAAAGGAGAATCCGGGTTTTTTGCATATGTACTATGTACATAGTACATATGTAAAAAACCCGTTTTTCTTCATACATTCGTTTATCCGGATTTTCGATTATCCGGATGCCTAAAGACAACAATTAGTCCTGCTAATCGATTTTTTACTGTAATTAACAAAAAAGAAAAACTCTAGCCATCGCAGCCTGGCAGATATGAAATGTCGAAACCATTTAATATAGATTATAGCCTATTTTTTTTATGAAAATAAGTTTCAAAGTACAAATGGAAAATGTAAGGAATAAAACATTTTTTTTATAGAAAACTATGTAAACATATGTATACCTCCTGCACGGCATACTTACGTGTGCAATGTACATCTAGATGTTCGCTTGTGTAATACTTTCGCGATCACCACGCATCAGCCCTTCGACTCATCACGCTCACGCACGCCAATAGATGTTTCACAACAAAAAAAAAAATAGAATCGTCCGACAGATACGTCGTTCCCAATGTGCCGGGAATCGCTCACTTTATCGTTCAATTCGACGAAATCGTATGCCGATTTGAAACGAACGAAAATGTATTTGTACGAGATAGCTGTGTTTCGTTTATCGAGATTTTTAATCTGGACACGGCGCGGGATCGGCGCTCGCCCCGCGCGAGGTATTTTAATACAAAACGTTAGCGGTTTTACCTGGCCGCCCATCGCTAACCCTTCTGGGCCGGTGCAAGGGTTCGACTTCGGATATCAAAGCGTTAACGTTCGTACGAAAACAGCACAACTACACAGAACGCGTTTGAGACATGTAACAAAATCCAATATATGAGTTACGACTCCAGGCCAACGTGATGGAGCACGTTCCGTAATTGTGACTGCAAAACTAAATACGTAGATGTACAAGTGCAGGAATAAGAGAAGGTAGAAAATGGTAAAGAAGAAGAGAATGAGCCAAATAAGGTGTTTACACGTTCTCGTCGGTGGTTGAAACAAAACGCCTATCTAAGCTATAGTTGAGTGCATACATGATCAGATCAAATCGCCCAATGATAAAATTTCCTTATTCATGTCAACATCTTTAACTGCTTCCGTATTCTTCTCTATAAGACCGCTTAGACGAATGTCAAAGCCACAGCGATATTTAATTGAATTGAGAATTCATTTGAATTCAAAGAATTTGTAATACTTTGGGACAGCCGAAATAGCGTGACCATTGACAACTCAACGTTTACAAGAACCATCGACAAAAAAAACTATTCAGTAAGCTGATGATTATTGGTGATGAATAGTGTTGCCACAATTCAAAACTCTGATGTCAAGGGTTCAAATTTTTGTTTGTGAATTTTATTCTATCATTATAGGTGAGTATACTCACCTGCTATACTCAAAGAAAAAAAAAATTACATTCAAAATTCAGTAAACTACTCACTCGGTTCGTCTGCGCTCAGATTAGGTAACAAATGAAATCCCAAAGCTATAAAAGTTCCTCCCATTTACGGTCTTAATAAAGTTTGAAAATGAATAGTGTAGCGTTTTCTCCTGTGCGTGCACTATCACTGGGAATTTCATTTTACGAGCTTTCAATGTACGTAAGTAAAGTAACTCGTATAAAAGTAGTAAAACTCCCTTTACGCTGACGATAAACAGCCCTTTTCTGGTCAATAAAAGTTAATGTATGCCTTGCATTTCCAATGTCAAAATAGGTTACGATGAGAACATCCAGACCTCTTATGATAATGTTTTTTTTATGCTCCTATGTATCAGATAATTATAAAATATTAAGATAATAGTTTAATTTCAAAAAAAATATTTAAAATTCGGTACTTTGGAATATATATTATATTTTTCTCACTAGATCCAACATATTGAAAGAGATAGAAAAAAATGGTATTATTGCGCTGTAAGATGCAATGTGTTGTCGATACATACAGTATTCTGAAAATCTCTTACAGAAACTAATATTAAATAAAATAAATAAATAAATTTATTCTGGGAAGCGTATATTTTCCGTGAGGTGCATAGACCAAAATAAAATGTATAACCCGTTAATATAACAGAATAATTTTCCTTTAGAGTTAACTGCTTACCGTAACAATGCAATAAATTGACTATAGTTATATCTAGACCTTTTTTAGTTAAATGGATAATTTTATAATTAAAACGAATAAGAAAAATGTGATAGAATATTTCAAAGATTTAGCCAAGCTTGAAAATTATCTTCATTATGACTTTACAGACGCTAACTTTTGATAGAATTTTTTAGTTATAATCGTGATGGCTAATTCTGGAAAAAAATCATCCATATTCAGGATACAAGAAATATTGTCAATTGCCGTTTACACGCAAAACGATGGGTGGCGTCGAGTTATTAACATTTTGAAAATATTTTATTTTAACATTTATTACTTGAAGTTCCGATAGCCAATTTTCACTCTGTCAAGGAAAAATAATATTTATCACCCGCAAATATATATATCGAACCGAATATATTCAAATAAGAATTGGTGGAAACAAAAAAAACAACGACACGTGTATCCAGCGAAAGGGGTACAAAGTTTTGATCGAAAATGACGGGGGCGGACTTCGTTATCGCCGCGTCATAGCCCGCGGGCGCGCCGCCGCGCCGTACTTCTATGTTCGACCGAAATGTATGACGCGGCGAAGGGCTCGCGGCGTTAGGATAGCCCTATATTCGTGACGAGCCGTTTTAGTACGACGCTTGCAGCGTTCGTACTCCGCGTTCGCGGTCGTTCCGACGTGCGCGCTTGACGCCTGCATTTGCTGCCGTTTCGTCTTTCGTCCGGCGAAGAAAAAAAATTATGCTACTTCATAGACATGTAAAAATGATACGGTCAAGAGCTCGGTGCAAGTAATTGACGTGGTCCCGCACGAAAATGGCCGCGTTCTTGTGACCGTAGATCTTGTCATACACTCCCCCATTAGGTGTGTGTTTGATGCGCCACATTGTAATCGATTCACAAATGCCTGTACTGATAAAAACTAACAAAATCGTTCCTATAGACAATACAATACCGATAGGATTTTGTATACTTATAAATACTCACTTACGTAATATCAATGTTTGCTTATTTATCAATTAAAAACGTATTAAAATTTATGTGTCAGGTGCCAAATTTTATTTTCCAACACAGAAAATAATAACTAATAAAAGGGATAGGTAGTGTATGTGAATTTGTAGCCCATAAGTCTCTGTTTATGCAAAACTAATAGAAGTGTACTTTTTAAAGGTAGTTGTCTTTTTTACTCTTACTTCCACATTTTGATATTGCTGGCTTAATTTTTTTAATAGATTTTTTCTTTTACAATTTAGACATAAACCTCTTAATTATGCTAATCGAAAAACATATGTTTCTTTCAAAATTTCATTAGAAAATTCATACTAACTTATTTGCAGATTAGAGCAACAATTGGATTTGGCTTACTTTAACGGTAAAGTAAAACTTAACGGTCTAACCTGCATTCGCATTCACTAGAATGTTCAATAACATATGAAATTCACAAAACGCACTGAACCGGTTTTGGCGTTAACTCACGCTAACTGTGAGTAGATATATTATCACCATACCAGCTGTAGGAATAAAAACACATTTTTCATTTGCAACTTCACTGAAGTCGTCCGTTTCCTCGATCGTTGAAAAACCGAAGAAATACAGCAAGTAAATCACAACGACAAACGACTCCCGAAAGCGTTCCTCACCTCTTCGCAGTTCATTAACAACGAAAAAAAAATAAAATTCAAAAGCCTGAGATAAAACGCCCCACTCACTTCGCCGCGCGGAAAGCATCCCTAAGTGTAGTTGAATATTTTTATTCCTATTCCCATTGTCGGGACGGCCGGTTCATTTTTATCCCGGCCCAGCGCTGCCGGTGCGGCGTGCCGGCGTCGGGGGGCGCCACCTCCGGCCGTACGGTCCGGTCCGTTCCCGTGACGTAGAACAGAGTCACCTTTCGCGTCACTCGCTTTGTCCAGCGCCGGTGCGACCGCTGCCGTGGGCGACGCTTTGTGCCTCGACGTCGGGACATTATATTTCATATTCCATTGCGGCCCTTGTTAAATAAAAATTCGTTTTTGGTCGGAGATGCGAAATTTCGTGTTTGTGTTTTGTGTTTCGTGAGGTTTGAGCTTTTGTCGAAAAATGAATAAAAAAGTAATTCCTTCGTATTATAGATCTCGATCTGGATCCCGGTCCCGTTATCAACTCCCGTTCAATTGTAATTTTATTACCGGTCAGATTCCTGATTTCGACGAAACCGAGGGCAAAAGTTAACATTGTGTAATATATAATAAAACATAAACTATATATTGCTCTGGGGTAAGGTCACTTTCTCTATGTGAAGGAAGCGATCTCCAATAGCTATTTTCCCTTAATTGTATTTTTTTACATTCTCTATAATTTTTTAGGGTTCTGTACGTCCGAATGAAAAAAGATACCCTTAAAAGATCACTCGTGAGTCCGTCTGTCCGTATGTCACGCCGAATTCGCGCCGAATATACTGGACCTGATAGTTGGTATATACACATATATAAATTTCAGTGACCCAAACACCGATGTGTAACGTAAAGAAATTAATTCTGAAAAAAAATATAAGCTTTACCGTGTTACGTATTAAGTTGTTTTTTATGGTTCTAAACATATATCTTCTCTATTTTCTAATATTAAAATAAATAGTTCTTTTTTTATATATAAAAAATTGTTAATTAATCATTCTCCCCCTTCTCTCAGAAAGGACTAAGCCTTAATTTTTTAAAAAAATACTGGAAACAGTTCTTTCCTTAAAAAATACATATAAAGCTGTAAACATGGTAAATCTTTCAATTTTGTACATACCAACCTATATTTGCACTTACTTTAGATATCACAAATTTTGAGTCAGATTAAAAAAAAACATGCTGGATAAAATATTGTTCTTACGGAACCCTCTCCATGCGTTATGCGAAATGCTATCAAATTAACAAAAACGTGATCAATCCGTTCAGTATTTCCAGCGTAATTAAAGGACCAATATTCAATCACTTGTCTATACTAATATTATAAACGCGAAAGTTGGTAAGTATGGATGTTTGTTGCTCTTTCACGCAAAAACTACTGAATGGATCTCGATGAGAGTGTGCAATAATATATAGCTTACACATCAGAATAACACATAGGCTATAATTTATAAAGATATAGTGTAAATTATCCAAAATATAGCAATAAGTGTCAAGTAAGTAGAAAAAAATTCTGTCATCTGCCAGCTATACTGGCGTGCGCCGCAAAAACCGTTGGAATTACACGAATATAATGTATGATGGAAATGTTTATCTTAAATAGTCCTCCAAAAAATCCCGCGACAGCATATATCTATCTTATATGTGTAAGCCATTATCGCCAAAATAGTGAACCATAAATACAATAATAGTTGATAATTTATTTCTAACGCACATTTGGTATTAACAAATTGATCCTAATATCAAAATAAATACTTTTATCGCATCTGGTGTTTAAATTAGATAACTTTTGTCTTTTACACTACATCATTTGGATAAATATTTGAATAGTTGTGACGATAGACAAGCGAGTGCGCGATATCATGGTGCGGTACGGCGGCAGGGTCAGACCATAAAGGTAGCAGGCATACATTTGAACACGCAATGTTTTCCCACGGCCAGCTCTATGCGGCTTGCTCATGCGTTTCTAAATCACAAAATCTGCATGTTTATACAGATCAAAATAAATCGTTTAACATAGTTTATAGGAGTATATTGCAGTAGCCACCTATAACTTTTGCATTGTCATCAATCATCATATACTTCCGTACCTGTCTATTCTTATAAACTATAGCGTTTATAATACCTATAATACATATTAGTGAGATCATCATAAAAAATACTTAGTTCCAATTTACATACAGTACACAATATAATTGTTCGAAAACTTATAACTGGAGAATAGCTGCACCGATTTTCATTTTTAATTTGTTGGATTTGTCTCCGTTCCCAATAGCAAAATAAGAGAATAATATTGAAAAATTGACAAAAAAAATAAAAAGCTTTCTATCATCATTATCACAATTTTCCATCACCACGCGGGTGAAATCGCGGGGCGCAGCCAGTACATTTATAATTCTACAGATCAAGAAAAACATCTATTGTCGAAGCTTTATCTATCCAATACATTGTTCTTCAGCTAAAGTCTTAATTTAAAAACAATATATTGGATAGACAAAATCAAGTTGATGAACACCTTTAAAATACTATTGTTGATCCCCAAACTAAAAAATGTAGATATCGATGAAAATAAATAAATTCTGTTCTATTTCAATAAATCCAATTCATTTTCATATTGGAATACATACTTTAGCACTGTTTATCAAGCAATAGGAAACATATTGATTTTCGTGGACTCCTTCATCTCGACAGAACAACATACAGTTTCCTATTAGACATAAAAATTATGTTGTCCTGAGATTTTTGGTAACGTTCGCAGCTGCTCTTCGAGACATGCTTACATAGACAGATATAACTTGCAATCATGCAGTGCATAAAAATTGATGTCTGACGGATTGATAAAAGATTTCGTTTAAAAACAACAACAGTGTGATTTTTCTCTTTTGGATTTTGGAAGGATCTTTTGGATTTATCTTTTTCACAAATTTTATTAACAAAATTATTAAATATATTTTATACATACGATCTTCTGTTCATATATTTACTTATGAATATATTTACATAATTTCTTTAGTAAAACATTTCTCTTTTTAAATATGAGCCTATAAACACCAATTTTACAGTTTTTGACTACTAAAAAATCGATAAACACAAATGTTATTATCAATTTACGATCCTTGGCGAATAGAAATTCAAGGAATGCAAAAATAAATCTTGTTTTGTTTCTAGAAAAAAGCCTCATTACCGAATTTCATGTTACTAATTTCAAAAATAATAGGATTCGTTTATAAACTTACAATTTCCAATTTACTTACATCTTACTTTTTCGTACCCAGAGGAATATATTTTTTTTATTCTCTTCATTTACAACGAGAAAAATAAACAATTATTTTAAAATTTCAATTATGACGATTGCGACGCTTACGTACAAACGCTGTTCTATTTTTTTTATTTAAAAACCCTAAGCCTTAATAAAACCTACAACTAAAATCTCTTATTTTTGACTACCAATTAGTGAATAAGTGGTTCTCTTTTATATAATACTACCTGGCCCGGCAAACATTGTTCTGCCCTTTTTTGTTTGTTCTTGGCCGTGCAACTAATGCCCGTAGCTGCGCCAGCGTGGACGTATAATGAATTCCTTCATCTTTTGTGTCGATTGATTTCTAACTGAATACCCGTATCGCTTTCGATTCCGCAACCGGTCACACATTTGATTGTAATCCCGACCCCACATCCGTTTTCGACCCCAGTTCCGTTGTCCGTTTCGGTCCCGGTCCAGCTTGCGAGTGAGTTCCGATCAGATTCTATTCTCGTCCCGTTCGCAATTCTCTGCCCCACCCCGCTTTCAATTCCGATTTTGCTGCCAGTCACAATTCCGACTTAGACGAAGCCGGGAGTAAAGATTATATAAAAGGATATTTGTATATATGAAATCAATAAACTCAGAAACTATTTGACCGATCATTATGAATATTGGTAAGTACATGTATCGGTTAAGCGATACGGAAGTCGGTACATCGCAGCGCCACCTGGTGGCGAGTTGCTTCAATAAATCTTAAAAACGTAGCAGACAGACATCCAGACCTACTTTCACATTTATGATATTAGATAGGATATGTTATCATAAAGGTATACTTAGACAACCGACACAAAATCTCGCTATCGAGAACTAGTTTTATTTGTTATAGTGGAGAAATATTATTACACCATAATGCTCGAGCTAATCCGGTATTAGATGCCCGTCATGTCGGAGACTCTTATGAGCTTTTTTTGTTTTATATGTTGAATGACGATGTTTTTCTTCCCTGTTAAAACAAAAACCAATACTAATTTCTTGAAAATACACACAAACGGAGCCCGATAAACGAGCCGTTGTTAGTTTGGTTTAGTTGACCAATAAAGAAAATCGAGCAAACCGAGAATATACCTTCATCTTAGACACACAAGAACGGTATTGACTCAATTGCTAAAATCATCGCCTTAGGACCAGAAAGTACAATAGCACAATGCACGAAACTCTGCCGCTGTGGAGTTAGTCACGAAGGCGTCGCAATGGCGTAAAATCGGAACGCAGGGGAGAAGAAGCAAAGATCGAGGAGAGTTGAATCTGCGCTTTGAATCATTCGCAGGCAATTCAGAGCGGTAGAGTTTCGTGCGTTGTACTGTACCGGGTTCGATCTTGACCTTGAATCGATCTAAAAGTTCTTAAAATAAACCGAAGCAAATCAATTATTCGTTCGTCGGATAGCCTTTATCCGTCGACTCCGAATGTTGCCATTGCAATGGTCACAACCATTAGCAATCCCCAAGTCGCACGGGGGCCAGCAGGCATGCGTGCAGCATGATTTAAGCCCGTCAAGTGAAATAAAGTGCCCGTGGGTAAGAGTGAGGTAAATGAAACACGACACAACGACTTCTAGATCAATGTCATATTTACATTATTCCCTGATAATTTGTGCAGGCTGACCGCGTAGATAAAGTGATATATTTTGTACTGAAAAACGTATAATTATCCTTTACAAGACGCAATTGTACAGAAACTCGTTGACAATTCTGTATTTAAATAATTCAATAATATAAAAGAAATAAGTTTCAATATTTTAATTATTGAATTCCTGCAGTTTGAAGAAATAAATTAAAAAAAATATTTTAAGAGCTATTATGATGTTACAACTAAAAATATTAATATATTTCCATTTAAATCATTGTAACTCACAATGTAACAATAACAGAATTATAAGCAAACAAATTAATTCGAATTCCGTTCCCAGAATATCAGGATAATTTAATAAAATTAAATTAGTAAAAGTTTCACCCTGATGAAATAGCTGTCAGCGCATTAGGGTTGGTTTACATTTGCTGTGAATCGACTAAACAAGTACTACATTAAACACCGTTTTAAGATTCCGTAATCAACAAGGAATCTTTATAACTTTGTCTTGTCCGTCCTTTTGTGTCTGTCCACAACTTAGTACGGAAACTCTTAGCACTAAAAAGCTGTAAGTTGGTATATGTATATATTTTAATGATGCTAACAAAGTGGTCCCTACATCTAAACTGAGGATGAACTTTTTTTTTCGTCTATTCTATAGTGTGGGGTATCGTTTAATAACTTGCTCAAAACCATTGGGTGAGTATAAAAACCTTTTCAGGTACATTACAGTCACTGATTGCTTTTGGATACGTGAAAAACTTGAAACATTGAAAATACGATGTGTCTGTTATTTTAATCTAGTTACTTCATTTTGATTAAAAAAAGGCGGCCAAATTAAAAGTCGGAATTCTGTATCAAAATTTCGTATTTACGACCAAAAAACTTAAAATTTGCAACTTCACTAAGTTTTAAAAAGAAACAAAATAACTGAAATTTGTAGATACATAAAAAATTTGTAAAAATATTTTTTTAAATAATTTCATGTCGATTTAGTTTCTGACATTCCATCTGTAGCGGCGATTTCAACACCGCCGCGTAAGCCCACACTTCGGATTTTCTTCACAGTTGCCTGGGAGCACGGATTTTGCGGTGTGTGGGCAAAATGATGGACAACATTTCGATGTTCGACTTGTTTATTGCAGCACGAGCTTCACAAGTGGCGGTCGAGTACAACTACAACCGACGCACTAATATTTTTTGTTTGATGCACAGAAAGTGAAAATCTGCACGGACTTAAGATACTCGACCACGCGACTTATACACCGGGTTATATGGGATTTTACCAACTAAAATATGGGTGATTCTATTGTTAAAGCTATCACCTATGATACGATAGTATAGCAGCTTTGCCGGACGTCATAACGAAAATAAGCTAACGATGCATTCGAGTGCAATATGCAAAATTTGGGGACTTCGCGTCGCGTGGATTAATTATATTATGATTTTTGACCAAGTTTATCGACTCTGTATGGGAACAATTAGAGAATTTTATTTATACGGATTAAATTTAATTATTTTAATCACCTCCACGAGCCAGGCGTGTTCGGCTAAAGAACTATTTTTCCATGGGATTCGCGGTGGCCTTGAATTTTTGCGAGAAGCGCGAGTTCACCGATGTCGATGCTAGTTACCACCGACAGCAGGACTTTGATGTCTTCGATGGACGTGCCGTTTGGAAACGTTTTAGACGGTTCTTTATGAGCGAGCGAGGAAATTATTATTAATTTTGGGTATAATTTTCCTTTTAGTAGTCATGGACAATCGTAATTGCCCGTATGTTTAGATGATTTGCAAAGAACACAGGTGGCCGGCCGGTCTGTGTTTTGTTTCATTATTGCCGTGGTCGCCCAGGCATAACGCAGCGTGCTCGCTGAAAGCAGTTTTGGACGAATGTCCGTTAAGATGACAATTGAAACATTGCCCTAGTATGCTTTTGTGGCGCTACTCCACTTTTATCCCTGTGAGGGAACATACCACTTTGATGTTTAAAATAGAACACTTGATTGCGTCAGCTACGGCTGTTGTATTAGATGCGACTAATACGAGTTCTAGTGGCTCTCGGGCGCCGTTCGTGATCCAGTGCACCGATTGCACTGGGAATACCTCAGTGAGAGATCTTTGACCTCCCTCTATTGAGTTCTTTGGTACTCCTCGAAGAACAACTCGAAATTCGCGCCCTCCTTCAAGGAGTATGTGTGATATGCGAATTTAAGTGTCACGAGAAAGGCGGATAAATCTGGAAGTCCGGGACTGCCGCCGGATGAATTTTGAGACCCTTATTATATTAATGGCATTCAGAATAACAATGCTTTTGGATTCACATTGTTTTCGAATTTTGACCATCGGCCCTTAACATGAATGAATAAGGGTGGCAGTTGTTGGGTTTTTAGGATGGGAGTCTCGGTGATTTCAGCCTCATCGATCGCGATCGTGGCGGCCGTTGTCGCCTTTGAGTTAACGGTCTTAGTAGGTTGCAATGATTTCGCAGCCTTGGAGGTCTTCACTTTTTGTGTCACAGGAGCGTCCTGGTAGAGTATCTTTCCGACGGTACACCAGGAAGACGTAGTTGGAGGTGCTTTTGCTGGCATAGCGCCGGGCGTCGCAGAGAGAGTGCTTGGAAAGACCGAGGTCGATACCTTCGGCTTCTTACCCAAGAGGCAGATGAAACCCAGCCCGTACGTGGCAAACAGCCGCGGCTGGCGGAACTTCCGCTTTTGTACTTAGGTGAATCTCTCCTCATCGGAGTCGTTTTGGTCATTAGAATCGTCACTCCACGAATCGGAACTCAATTCCTCTGACAAACAAGACTCGGAGGGCCGTTTAGCAGGTTCCCTATTGATATTGATATCGACCTGCATTTCTGAGTCGGAAGCAGGGTTAGGTTGGTTGAATGAGGCTGTAGATGAATAGTACACCTCAAAATCTCGAAGGAGGTAGAAGTGACCGCGCTCCGTGAGAAAATCCGCGAGTATGCTGTCGATTGTGGCAGCCGTGAAAGTGCTCAGCCGTAGCTACACGCTCCTGCGGCGCACCACGTAGGACACCGCGACGCGACGACCGCTAGGCACTCGAACTGGATCGTATGGCAAACAACTGAAATAAAATCGGAGAAGGTATAGGCGCGGGGTACACAGATCGCGACGCGGCAGGGCCGCAAACGAAAATGCCAGGCGCGAACGTGACACAACGCGCACGCAACATTCGGAGCGACCCCGCAGACAGGGATTGCGGCGCCGCATAAGTCATTGAAAGAACACGACCCGGTTATTGACATCATTAGGTTGACGGATGCACCAATTCCGCTGTCTCGTACATGGTGCAGCCGGCTGCACGTATGAGCTGCATACATTATATTGAGCGGCGTGGCCATGCACTGCGCATATTTCACGCATTGGTGCCACATGAGCTCGGTATACCGATTCGCGATCGTATTGCATAGACCGCCGCGGTTCTGGACCTCTCATTGATCCCCTCAAGTCACAATTTTATATGCAATTCATATGCATCACAATGATTTCGTAATTAAATGACAAAACACAAATGAAACAAGACAAAAATATTCCATTAAAAACACAATAAATATATACAAACAGGCAAAATAGACGAATAATTTACAAATAACGATTCCTAACAACTAATCTCTACCCATGTAATAAAGAGATAACTATTCAAGTTATTTAAATAACACACAAAATACAATAAATCAAAAAATAATTCTTAACCAAGTCCGTTTATAAGTAAAAATAATACATTTATTTACACATTATCACTAAGGATGCGTCTGTCCGTAACACCACCAGCTCAACATAAATGTTAGAGGGCGACACAAAATGAGCGATCTCGGAAGTTGATAAACTGAAAAATATACACCTTAAAGGAGAATTCGCCGAAAAGCCACTATTGCATTTTAAATAAGAAAACAATTCACACTTTAAAAATTGCATTTTGAAATAGCGTAAAAAATGTTTTGTCTCTCGAATTTGAATATGGATCTTTTTGTAATGACTTTTTACAATTATGCAGCTATTTACATAAAACACCTGTCTGTACAATTTAATCAGAATTCTTTATATACGGATGTAAAACAGAACAAAACCACAGAGGTTATTTTTGCCTTTGGCTACAGTAGGTCAAAAAATATACCCTAGATTATTAAAGGGTAAAATTTCAACCTTCATTTTAATAAGCCATAATGCACAATTAAACTAGTTAAACTTATTATTTCTGAATAAAATGAAAAATATTCTATATTAGGATGGAATCGCCCACGCTGAGGTTGCGCAGCGCCGTCTGGCCGAGTAGGATCTTCTTTATCAATTTGTTATATTTCCTATGATACATTTTTGTTACAGTTATTTTGGCAAAATGCTCTAAACAAAGAGAGATTATGAACATTTGCGGAAAGACGCATGACCGATTCCATAGATTATAACTTTTTCTTCAAAATTTTCTTTTGTACTTATTTAAGAATAGGATCTATGTTTTGTTTTAAGTCTTAAGTTTAATTGTTTCAGAAATAAGAAGAAATTGTGGATTCTATTCTTAATACATATTGTGATTATATTTTTTCTATAACTCTTTTCCCAATATTTAACTAAATATTTTTAAATGAAAAAAAAAACAATGTGTTTTCGAATTTCTCATTACAAATGTGTTTATTTCATATACATAGGATGCACTTGTCACATGTATTTTTTAATACTGTAATGTGCTCCTGAAAATTAACCCTCAAAGTTAGCCTCTATTTATTTATGATACACGCATGTGGTTGAATCATTTAAGTCTTTCTAGCTACCAAATTGCATCTATTATTTGTACAGGAAATTTAACGAAAACAGGTTGTGATAGACGTTCACAAAGACATAGACGAGATTGATCAAATAAGAGTTTTATTTTTTTTTCATCGGATATACGGAACCTTAAAACACAATATAATAACGAAATTAATAGCCGTATTATATTTATGTAAACCAACCCTTACTAAGGTGACGAGGTGACGTTAACAGATGTCAATAGAAAGTCCATTTAATAAGGAGATGGTATGCGTGTAGCGATATTCTTGTCTAATACTTCTTAGATATATTCTTTAATGTTTTTAAATAATGAAAATCCAATACTATCCATATTACATAAATCTAGACTTTAGTGCCTAATGTACTAAGATACCTCAGGTTATATCAGTATATATATTTAATGGTCGCTTTAATGCACATTTTCGAGATGCGTTAAAATATCGCTATTTTGACTAAATTATAACAACAACGATTAAATCTTTTAGTAAAGAATATTCAAATATTATCATTATTACATACAAGTAGCTATTTTAAACTATATTTTAGGGAATGCCTCAAACATCAATGTGGGATACTATCGTCAAACAAAAATCATGGTCACATTCAATACTTTGAACTTTTTGGTAGTATCGATGGTAATTTATCAGTTAATTATAATAAATATGTTTATATTAGTCATTATTGTATTAAGTGCCCAGTCAACTCAATCAGATCAATTTACTAAACTGTTATATCACAATATCTACCGAGTTTATACTTTTAATAATAACGAATAATACCACTGAATACGTATATATATAACATTTGCATTTTTTATAAATGTTGATCTACTAACATTGTAGTAGTTATAATGCCACTATTTTATTTAAAAGTTAATAATAATAATATCTTCGGACATATATATACACAGCACCATCTGGTCCCAAACTAAGCAACGAGGCTTGTACTATGGGTACCAGACAGTAGATATACTGCATAGATATAATTCTATTTTGTAAATCTATATATATATATATATATATATATTATATAGAAACACCCAGACTACAGACAAACATTAATTTTCAATTAAATAAGTAAATGTTTCTCTTGTGCGGAAATCGAACCCACGTCCCCAGAGCACCAGGTAGGTCACTACCACTGCGCCAATCAGGTAGTCTACATCGCAATCTAATATTACAATTATGTAATATTTCCAAACGGATTATATCCAAACGGTTTCTTTATAAACGAATAAAATAAATGAGTGATAATCAATTTCAGGATTCGTGAATAATGAATTTAATTAAACAATTCATTAAGAGCCATCTGTTGTTGTAAAGAGCCGAACTTTAGACAATAAATACCTCCATGACAACTCAACTAAAGCAGTTCACGTTAATCGTTTTCTAATAGTCTAACAATACGGATTGCCCTTTACTAATATAGGTCGATATCCACGAATGAGAGTTACGCTGTAATTAAAAATCTTGAATAATTTAGCTACGGACACGAAAAGTACTTTCGCATTGGACAATGATTTTTCCGTGAGACATTTGCTCGTTACTGCGCCTCTCGAGTAATTAAAAAGTTTCGCAAAGAAGAGAAATTACTTCGAAAACAGGAATATCCGGAAATCTTTTTAAGTTAGAATACTTTTCCTTTTAAAGCTCTACTAGGCTGTTTGGGAAGCCGTAACCATCCTTATAAATTTATATATAATATGAATATATTTATACATAAAGCTTAAACAAATTTGAAGTAACTCTTGAAAATGGCGTCGATCGTCTCCTACGACCACTACAACGAGTTTGTTGGTGATTGATGACCTTTTTATCGTAACCGATTAATGTTAAACCTTGTTCACAAAGTTAATTTTACGTTCTATAAATAGTTAACAAAAATAAGATGGATTCAAACGATTACTATAAGCGGGTTGCACAAAAAAATAAAATATAGTTAAAAAAAAACTAAAAAACACGCTTTAATGATAAATCGAACTAAAAAGTGAAAATTAATTCTTAATATATGAATAATATAATGAACGATAAATATTAGTATTATTGTAAAAAAAGCGTGGTGTGCTTTGTGCCGTATCTTTCGTACCCGTTTTGGACTAATCATATCTATCAAATATTTTCGAAAACTGATTCATCGAGTACCTCACTCTTTTCACAATAATACAGTAGTATTTTTCGTTCATTATTTTATTCTATATTAAGATTTTTTCCCCTTTTACTTCGTTTTATCAATAAAGCGCGTTTTTTAGTTTTTTTTTTAACTCTTTTCTAAATGATTAGTCTCAAAACGGTATCGATAATATTTATAACTAAGAGCCTTGATTTTAGAATATCTTACGTGTGGCAATTAATTTAATTTTATATCATTCATATCTATCATAACCTTTCCATTTGTTCTAACGCATCACTATTACTGTACAACGCATCGAAACTTGGCCGGAAGTACGTCACTAAAGCGTCGTAATGACATGAAATAGCCCTTGTAATAGTTAAAATGTTTGTGCGCATGCAAACATGTTTTCGGCACTTTATTTACAAATGTATGAGCAGTGCATGTGTTTTTAAAAGAATTAAGAAGAAAATAAATAATTTATATTATTCTATCAATTTTCCAAAACCTTGTCTGGAATATTGCCGAAAAGTAGTAATAATATAAACTCATACCTATTTTCCAGAAGGGTAAGCAGAGACTATAGATTTCCATATGATATGGATTATTGCATATCTCTCTTGTCCCACTAAGATCCATACATAAAATCAACATAACAAAAACACTTAAAAGTTTGTTTGGAGTGTGCAAAATGTAATTTGTCTTAAGAGATGTGGACGATATGATGGTCAATTTCAAGAGATTGATCATATTAATAAAGATACATTCGCTCGTAACATCGAGACCCCATCAGTAGTTTGATAAAGAAATGATGTAATCAGATAATCAGTCATTATTTCTTTGTAGTAGTTCATATTGTAACCTAACAAAGACTTCTAAAAATGCCTGTCACATATAAAAGTAACAAGAAACTGTTTAGACGAAAAATATAAGCAACGACTTAAGTTGAGTGTTTTAAAAAGATAACCTCATAATTTTCAATGTCAACATATTAATTATGAATATTAACTCATTACATAATTAACAATTTCGATTACTATAGAATAAACTTTGGTAATTAAATTTAGAATATATAGTTTTTGGGCGTTTAAAATATTGTTTTATAATTTTATAATTTCGTTATTATTAATATATTGATTAGTTTAATTCTATCGTGAATATAATTTTTATCCTAACCTCCCAACAAGCTCTGCTTTATTCTCAAGTTATGGACGGCCAGGTGACATTTCGACCATCGTCGTTGTTAAATACGATTATGCGCTTCTATAGTCCAGCGTACTAATGAACCACCATAAATTATTTTTATTTAATTATACAAATAATAAATATAAATCTGCTTGTTGTCCAGCCATATTCATAAAAAAGTACCCGAAACTTTTATATTACCGACTTTCCAACATGTCGGACGCGCTTGCGCGTAAGTTGTCGTGAAAAGGTCTATAGGAACGCGGCAGAGAAGGAAGGCTCGGGGAGCATATTACCTATGCATTATATCATTCGTATTTTCGGTAATTTCAATATTGCCACTTTTTTTCAAAATTAATTGTTTTTTTTAATTATCTTTTTCAAAATATGAAATTATTATATTACCATTGGTCCTTGATAAATCTACAAAGTCTAAATGAAATCTGACCGTTGAAAGTGGATCAAAATCGATTTCAAAAGAGTCGGTTACAATACATACACTCAGGTGAAGCTAATAAAAGCGTATTAAAAAAAAAAGCGCAATTCGTGAACGTTTATCGTAAGTTTTGACAGATTGTCAGTACATTGTCTATCAAATCTCACATTTAATTTGGCAACTAGGATTTTTTCCTATTGACGCACTGAATTTACGACTTTACGTTGAATGCAATATTATTATTGTTTGAGCTCCGTACAGATATTGTCTTTAGGCACGAGAATTGTATTAATTCTGCATAGTCTATCCAGCTGCGATTAAGCTGCATGGTAATCGTCAGTTTTTCTATAAAAACAAAAACAAAGTTCACATGACCCTTGTCTTTAACTATTTTACAAATATAATATTCTAATGTAAATATATTTTCGTACTGTGTTAATTTTTATATAAATAGTTAACGCCTATTTTTATACATTTTTTTTACACTAAAAATCTTTACAATTAAAAAATATGTAATAAGTGCATTGCTATATAAATCTTGGCTAAATGACGCCATTTTTATGATCCATAAAATATTTTAGTTAGGGATCAATCCGAGTGTAGTACCGTACACGTTAAGTTAAATTTCTTCAATTTAGAAACGCCATTACACATAAAATTTAATAAATTCATTATAATATATTTATGATAACTATTCGCGGATATAATCAAACAACCATAGGAAACAAACGTAAATAATCACAAAACAATGATATATATATTAATTACACAACGCGCGTAAACCCAATATGTATAAATAAGTTCTTATCTGCACATTTACAACGCGCGCATGCGCGAACCATCTTAATCTATTGTTTTACATTTTTGAGTAGATGTTGCTCTGTTTTTTTCCACTCCACTGGCATCAGAATGCACATATAGCTCTATTTCGCTTTGTCTTTACATTATATCTGTCTTCTCTCTCAAGTAACTAAATAGACCTAAACGTGACGCGTCCTTGAAATTAGACTTTGAATTATCAGCCAATCATTGATTGTCGAATAGCCGCTTAAAAAGTGTTATTTCATAAATTAAAATAATTGTACTGAATGCATACACCGTATCTTGCTTTGATTCACAACTAAAAATTGTTACACACATGTATATATATATTCTAAATAACTTCCGGTTTCATAAGAATAATATTAGGTAAAATATCTTACTATCCCAAAAGCTTCTATTTCAATTTTAAGCACATCGTCATTACAGACATCTTTACAACTATACAAAAAAAAATTGTTAATGTGGATTACCACATTAATTATTTATTAAAATATATTTTGTTGCTTATAGAAAACACCACAATAACAAATTTGTTATACAAGAATATAGATATTATTGCATCTACTGTGTTATCGTGTCTACTACGCAACTTATTATGGAAAGGGAGCCCACGATGCTAAATCGGGATTTACTCGAGCGTCACAGAGACCTATTGGGTTGCGAAGCTTAGATGATAAAAAGAAAACAATGTCATGCAGTGCATATCTTTTCATCGGTGGAGGAAGCGGCCATAGATTTTCAAAAATGTAAAACAACTGTTACATGGACATACTCGAGCGCGTCAAATATTAATAGCATCCATGTCCTACGTATTTAAAAATGGAAGTATATTAATCTGACTGTTTCCATGATGAGGGTGGTCGTACTCAAGGGTTGAAAATGAAAAAAAATTATCGAGTGCGTCAGATTTTCTAAGGGATGTTAAGTGAACCTAAAAGCTCTTATATACTAATCTGACGATTTGGATGTGACGCAACCTCGCGACCATTATTAGAATGTGCAAAAAAAATCGCCATTTTGAAATACTCAAGCGCATTAGATTAAGATATATGTGGTTCATCTTTATGCCCTAGACGTGCTGACTCATGATCTAACGATTATCTGGTGGGATTCGCGTAATCTGACAATCAAAAAAAAATATTTATTTTTTTATATCATTGAACTTAATTAATTGAAAAGCTCCAGAAATAGCATGCAAATAAAAATGTGTAAGTTTTTTTTAAGTAAAATACTTTTATTTATTTCATCCTCAGAGGGGAAAGGCACGCAAAATACATGCAACACGCAGCTGCACGCATTAAACTTTATCGATGAATTTTGTTACTTCGGCTTGTGGAAATCGTCAGATATATGTTTTTCGTCATCCTTGAATTATTTCCTACAAAATGAAAAATAAATTAGCCACGCTCGAGAATGTCGAGATGACTTTTTTTTACAAGTTTGTAACCCTCTAACTTCTTTACGTAACTCGCAAATTGTCAGATTAGTGGAATATACACTTTTAGCATATAATTAACTCGCCCTACCTTAATCTGACGCGCTCGAGAATTTCAAATGATCAATTTTTACTAATCTGATTCCTTATCCTTAACGGGCGGCGATATATGGGGCTCATATTTGCTGGAGGTACTCACAGGACACAAGGATGCCCCCTTATGTTAATCTGCAGCGCTCGAGTAAATCCGAAATCCCTCTACTATTAGGTTTATTATTATTATTAGTTTTAAGATTATTATATTACTTAAGATTAGACTATGACAAAATGAAAACTAACGCTTTAATTATCATCAAATACATGAAAACAATATAAAATTAAGAAATAAACTCCCAGAGCAAAAATAGTTTCTTTTACAGCAAAGCAACTTCTTTCCGCAAGAATGGGCGGAGACAATTACAATACTAATCCCAAAAAGATAAACCGCGTTCGTGAATGATTATAGAAAGATCTTCTCTACTCTAATTCTCTTAAGTAGTGCAGTGGCTAAGACATAAAATCGCAAATCCTCGGAATTCAGGGTCTTTGAATAAATTTCAGTAAAACCTTTTCGATAGCATTATTAAAAGCCGAAATAAAAAGTTAATGCATAAATATTTGTCGATTTTTCTTACAACAATTTATTAAAATATTTGGATAATAGGTGAAGGATTAGAACAGCTATTGCCATTGCATTTTAAGCAAGCTAGAGTGCAATTAATCCACTTTTCCTACAACCCACAAGATGCTCTGCATCCTGTTTTGTATGCGCAAAAATCATTTTCAGTAAGTATTATGGAGCTGGTAGTTGCGTCATTGTTTCCGGTGTCAGTATTCTGCATTCATATTTTTAACTCCATTCTTCTGGTCATATTCAAGCCTTTTCTTCTGGTGATATTTCTCTTCCGTTCCATATTGAATTTGCAGGTATACTCTTTTGAAGTGTCCAAGAACGGCATCAGCAGTAGATGGCAAAAATGGCAGTATAACGCAGCTATTTTAAAGCAGTTGCTTTTGTAAAAGAGTTATATCTTAATGTACTTAGAACATGCATTTTTTAAAACGAGAATATATGTAATACCAGCGTTTAAAATGTCATTTGCATGTTTGCATTCACGTTCATAAACTGCCACAGCGTTTTACAAGTCCAGGCGTTTCTCGAATTTTTTTTGCAAACACATTTTTTTTTTCACGTCGGAAAAAAGGACACGTCACGTCACAGCATATAATGACAGGAAATGCTGTTTACATTTTAGTAATACTGTTTTTAAGCTCCTTAGAAGAGTTCAACTTTTTGTAGTATTATGTCTTTGCCTGGTTTTTTAAAATAAATTCCTCAATCTGTTGGTGCGAGCGCAGCCAATAAAACTAAAACATCGACATCCTCAGAAACTAGAACAATGTTTTCATATTGCAAATTACTTGCGGTTTCAATTACTAGCCTGTCGGCATCAGATTCGCTTGACAGGAAAATATTTTATTTTCCGCAAGTGTTTCCCGTAAGGTACCTGTATTTCAGGCTACTCTTATTATTAGCATTCAAAAATTCACCTGTCTTAAAACTTATTCCTTGAGGCCCCAAGGACAAGGTTTGTTCTTATTTTCCAAATTAAACTTTAAACGAAAAAAGTTCCAATTTTCCAGAAAAGGAATGAAAAGTCCAAAAATTAATAATTATATATTTAAATAATTAAAAATTGAAATCGGAATAATAATTTCCTTAACACTCTAATATTAAAAATACATTCCAAAAGATTTTATAAAGATCTATCTATTCCAAGACTCTGGATTCCGAGGTGTAATTACGGCACTCTACCTTAAAACTTTTAAATGGAAAAATCGAAGCTGGCAGCCCTATGAGAGGTACAGATAGACGGATGACCACATGTTTGTGGTTAGGCAAATTTCGGATGAAAATAGAAGGCAGTCAAGACCGTATATGTACTGCAACACATCATATAAAAACGTTTGATTCGATCAATCTTTGTGCTCTATATGACATTCTGAGAACAAGGGTTAAAATACTCTAGCTAACAAAATTTTATTTAACATCCAAAACACACGTCAATCTTACGGTTTGTACAAAAACTCAAAGTATCAGCAAAGGAAAATTTGTAAAACAGGGATGTCTACTTGACATTGACTTTTTATCATTGTACTACAACGTCTTGAGAACTCTAGAGAAATTACTCAATGAGATGAAGCTGGACCAAGATATAGAAATTTTACAGCAAAAATGAAACTAAGTGAATAAACTCTTCAAACGCACATTAATCGTCACTATTAACATTAACAGTCATGGGCATCTTTATCCCGTACTCAGATTATTAAAACCCCAATAAATCGTCAAACTGTGTCAGTACAATGGCGTAAGTGCAGATCATCGCTAATAACTGTATCGGTAATTGCGCGCCCACGTCCAGAACGTTAAAACATTTAAAGTCAGACTGTGCTCTTGGCTCTTGACTGCAGCAAAGATCGTATGAGACGGCGGCACCTTTATCTGCAACAATTGAAAATCGACTTTAAACAAAATGAAGTATACATGTTTATTTTCTAAATAATTTAGATTAGTTTTGTTTTATCAAAGTATTTTAATATTAAAATTTCAAAATATTCGAAGTATTCTTCGCGAGGATCATATCCTGCCTATCCGCTGTTTCAAAATTCAATTCACCATCTTGCTAGTTTATCCAAAAAACAAATTCATTTATTTATGCAGTGTCTATTTGTCACAATGTCCAATATTCGAGACAAAATTACGACATGGCCTATACATCATCTTCATTTATATAACAGTATAAAAACACTAGCATTGTAGTTTCAGATTTCACGTGAATCAACCTGAAAGTCCCTAGAAAATCAAAACTGAGTAAACTAACAAGTTATTTTTATGATTATTGTTTTGAAAATCAGTGTCCATTGAGATCTCTGCAATGTCTATCTCTGCATTCCATGGAACCATTGCAGAGAAGCATTTTGCCCCATTTGCACTTAGATGTCGCTTTGACGGCCTATTCATATGCAGTCACAGCTTCCTCGGCATTCAAAACCACTTTCTCTCGAAGTTTTTCTTTGTTTAAATAAATAAAAGTTTTATGGTGGGAAATCGATGCTGCAATGCGGGTGAGCTAGTATTTCAATAGTTTACGTCCCCAAATAGTTAATTGTTTGTCTAGAGGTATATGGTGAGGCGTTGTCATGATGGACAACCCTAATGCGACGTCGTTTTCACGAACTTTTCCAAAACAAGGGACAGACAATTGTTTACTAACAATTTACTAACAACCTTGCATGCAATCTTGCATGACAGCGGCCCGCTTAACGAGGTTGTGTTAGTTGTTTTAACGCTCCTTGCACCCTGGTGGATGTGACTGTCGGCAATTTCCTGAGGATGTGCCTGGTTGGCATGAAACGTACGTAGAATTGACAGTTTAACAGTTAGCGGAATAAGATAATTATAAAAATAAATAACACTTGCTTAGGTGTTCGATATCTGGCAATCCTCTGAAATCAATATTCAATCATTTGGATAGAGATTCGTAGTGGAGAGGCAGATTCGAGGGTCAGCGGTGGGTTGCATGCTGCATGTTAATGCATGCTGCAGGCAAGCGTCTACCATGTATCATTATTGTAAAAATATTAATGGCCGCTAATTAAAAAAGTAACATAAATGAAAGTAATCCAAAGAGTAAACTGTATCATTTTTAATTTTGAAATGTAGTTAGACACATCACGCACGCACGCGCCCACGTACGCGTACGCACTACTGATTTATTTCTTCAGGCTAGGTTCTTATATAATCGGATTCGAATTTCATTTCAGGTAACTTCGTTAGATTATCACAATTATGCCATAAAGTGAAAAGACATCCTATCTCAATGCAGACTAAGCCTTTGTTTAATATTTTAATTTGACATTAATGAAGGGCCGTTTGAGTTGATCAAGTATTAGTATTGTATGAAATAATTAAAATAATTACCACAAGTCTTTGAACGTAACAACATGTATCGCAGTTGCCTTTGTATCGCATTATTCTCATTAAGAACTCGTTCACACATCATACACGCCATGAAGAGTAGCGCATTGCGGACTATTTGTATTATCAGGATCAGGCTAACAATTACAGTCCATACTGTAAAGTAAAGTATAAAAATTAATATTAAAATATTTTATTTATTCTTGTAATGTATCTTTTCTATGAATTTGATAACACAATGTTTTAGAATGACATGTATTAAGTGTATTTATATTACTGATACTTTTGGGATAAGAATTAAAAACAGATTTTTCTAAGTTTATGCATCAAAATATGATTCAAAGTTTCAAAATCGTGACCGATATTTATGTTCACTGCCATAATAAAAGTTTTTCTGTATATTGGGGGTCTTTTATCGAACGAATTAAAATTCACGTTTGTTCGTTCGTTCCTTTCAGCCATTAGACGTCTACTGCTGCACGTAGGCCTCACCTCCAGATTTCCACGACGTACTATCATGGCCCGGTCGTATCCAACTGTGGCCTGCCACACTTACCAGACTGTCAGACAACCTGATTGGAGGCCGTCCAATATCCCAATATCCATTTGTTCTTTCTTCCCGGCAGTTATTAGTTCTATGAGCAATACGGCCTGCTCATTGCCCTTCAGCCTGATGATACTATAAGTTATGTCCCTTAATCTACGATTTTTGTTGATTTTCCGTTTTAGATTTTATCTAGCACGGAACCTTCTACCATAACTAACTTCTTGAGGACTTTCAATACGGATCTTGCACATGTTTCTTCGTAATTCCGCCCTCACCTACTTACTGCCTTATTGTTTTTTCATTTGTTAAAAGCCATAAAATGCAAGGTAACATTTATAATGTATTTTGAGTAATATCAGCTTAACCTGGCTTCAGGGTTTCTGGTAGTACTAATAACTAATATATGTGTAGATTTATATTACTGTTTATAGAAATTTTTATCTTCTCCAATTTCTGGTTTTGACAAGACTTAAACCTGACCTAATCTTTATTATTTCATTATGCACTTTAAAATAAGTTGTATTGAAAATCAATATAATTTATTTTTAAGTGATGTATATCATATTATCAGTTTTTTTTACTTTTATTTTGGTATAGAGTTTTGAAAAACTTTGGCGAGACTGCGTGAACGATTTCCACCATTTATTTTATCTTCGCCGCGTTATTTCTCGCAAGCATCTTTCATACCGAGGAAATCGACCGCCGTGTTCGCGCCTGCATGGTAGAAAATAATGAAAACTAGACACGTTGATTGTATTAGCTGAGGTACAATTTAATTTCATTACGAACATTAGAGACGCACAGGGTACACATAATTATTTAAATTCGGGTCACTCGTATAACAATACACGTTGATGCCTGCCCGCTCATGCGACAGTAGACCTTGTTAATACCAAATGAAAAACACGTCGGACATTTAATTACTCAGAAAGATGTAACTGTAACGGTAGACAATTGCGATACTAATTTGACAGAAAGTATTTCAATGTCTTTACTATTTTCATTAGATACAATTAGTAAATAAGTTGTCAAAAACAAATATAATAAAATTATTTTTAATAAATCTATTTGTTATTAGTAATATTGTTTCCTTCGATATAACATGTGTGTAGTGTTTTATAATGAAAAATTATAACAGCTGAACATGTTATTAAGTAAGTTACTTTACATATAGATTTATGATTATAAAAACAATTTTAGTAAAATCATGTGCTTGTTAATATGTCATAAACTATACTCTCTCCTTTATTAGTAAATATATTTTACAAAACTTTAAATTTAACTTTGCTAAGAAAAATAATTCTAAAAGATTTGATTTAACATACATACACATAGAGTGTAATTTAAATTAAATATAACAAAGAAAAAAATTAAAAGCGACTTTAAAGGCCCTTAAACTAAACACTTAACAATAATTTCTATAGCCTCCAAAGGAAATTTGACCATGTAAAAATTGTTATTAATTAAGTATTCACAATACTGAATCAATTTATTTTGGAGTCGGTGTCAGCCAAAGGAATCTTGTTTAGAATCTTCTCGTCTCGCGCTGTTATCTTCAATCGGTTTTGGAATACAAAGGCTTACGTTCGACATTTAATTAGGAAAATATAAAAAATATGCAATTAAAATAAGCAATTCATGCAATAATTTTTTTATATTATTTTGGACTTACCTGATGACTTAAAATATTGAACCCCAGTTGCAAACACCCTCAAACACACTATGTATGTGCCTGATGTGCCTAATGTACTAATACGTGCCTACATTATTTGAGGATACCCCTCAATTTCTCTGGGATCACGTCATCAAATCATAACTTGGTGACAATGGGACCAACTCGCAAGTGTGTATACCCTTTCAAACTGTTAAATTATTTTCAGAATTGGTTCACAATTTATAAAAATATACCGTAATGAAAACGCAGACGAATCAAGTACCTTCTCTTTTTTTTAAATCGGTCAATTAACTAAAACTCTAAAAAGTTACATAATTAACGATCACTTAGGAAAAAAGTTTCCAACTTTTATTGAAAAATCTGCGTAATAGCATAATTCCTTACAAAATTGTGAATTTCATTACATAAAAAATATCTAGGTAACAGCTTACGTAGCATACCAGCTCCATACTTTTCCGCACTGTTTGAACAATATTATTTTTGGATTCGAAAAGTCGGAAAATATTATTATTCACATTTCCGAGTATAAAATTATCAGTACTCCTTTCAAAATTATTATAGGTTTAATAAATCGAACAATTAATAATTTTCAAATACTCTGTCAAAGATGTTTTGGATGAAGCAACCGATTTGAACTAGGCTGTGGCACTCGATGCAGTTTTATTCTCAAAAGTATTTATAATTTTAGAAATCGATCGGTCAAGAAAACTGAAATATTTTTTTGAACATTTTGGGAATCATATCTATTGACTATTTCCACAGCTTTTAAGCGCAGTAATAGTTTTAATTTTAAAAATCTAATTATTTTGACGTGACAACGTCTTTAAATTAGGTTGCGGCTGGGAGTCACTTTTAGTGTAACGCTCGGTAACGTAACGATGAGTCACCGAACGAGAGAGGCCCGCCGAATGCCTTGCGTCTCTCTCCCACTCAACTATGATCGGTCTGCCGCGCGCGCAGCACTAGAATTAGTGCATAGCTTGCAAATTGCAAGTTATTGTATGTATATTTGTATATAAATACGTATGTATGTGTAAAGGTAAAAATAAAATTTTGTTAATATGAAATTCAGTGCGAGATTCTTTGTATAAATTAATGTTTTAATATATTCTTTGTATAAATAAATGTTTTAAATTGTTACTATTATTTCATCCTTCTTCCTACTATACGAATGAATATTCACATTAAAATGATTTTACCATTCAAAGTCGTTGTCACGTAAACTTTCGCCCGTATACCGACTTTACAGGCAACCAAATTTTTCGTTTTTCATACTGTCTCCGAGCAATAAACCGTTTTCGATCAAATTTTGCAGCATCTAATGTAACTCATTTTACTAGAAATACAGCTGCTTATATTTTGGAATCAAGCTGTTCAATAATTTAGAAATAAATTTGTAAATAAAAACATTTTGTCAATTTTTAAGATTTCTCAAAATCACGTAATTTTCACAATTACTCAATATAGTTGATTGATTTCAAATTCTCCGAAGTCCAACCATAGAATATAAATCCTATATTACAAGAAAAAATAGAATTTGTTGAATTATCGATTAAATTTTTCTTTCCCTAAATTATGTCTATACTTACAAAGAATTTATTGAACATCACCCATATTTTAGTGATTCAAAGTATCTTTTTTTATTATTGTAGCAAAATTTTTCTTGCAAAAATCCTTTCTGAATACGACTCCCATTTTAAGAAATTTTTAATAAATATCTGCCCTTTCTATAAGGAAATCCTGATCTTGTTTGAACATTCACAGAAATATCACATAGACCGAACGACTCCAAAAATTTTTGACTTTTAAAAATGTGATAAAGTCATACACATAGATTAATATAAACATTGCCGTCGTAATTTTGCCAATTTGACTGCAACACAAAAGCGTCGACTGAAATAGAGAGATACCACATTCCACAAAATACAAACCTGAAGTACCAGTTTTCCTGTCCACCAGATATTCTATTACTTAAAGTACTGACAATGCACCAGTATTCCTTCTGAGGTTACAAGTGCCCATGGACATCGGCGAGCATCTACTCTCGGTGGTTCGCGTAAACGTTTGCTCCTAGAAAATGCTATAAAAGCGCTTGAGAATTATATCTGACCTATATTTGATGCTATCATCCAAATACTAAATTTCAATAACTACATCTAGGGAATTTTATTGCGTCCACGCTGACATAACCGCGGCCATGCAAATAATTAGCCACGTGTTCGCAGAGAGCATTTCTCTCATTCTTGTTCATCTCATCGAGCATCATTTCCTGTTGTGCGTCCGCGCCGTGTGGTAGCGCGGTTTTCATTATCCTTAGCGTTCCCCGCCCGTCAGGGCCGTCAGAACGTCATACGTGGCGTGTTTGTTTTGCTTTGTACAAACAATATTAACGTAGTGTGCCATTAATCCCCTAAAAACATTAAAACGCTAAACCTATTTAATGCTTTGTTTTGTATGTGCATGTGTGTGGATAAATTTATGTATAAATGTCTTTCATATCTTTTTAGGATTCCTTATTCCATTAAAATGTAACTCTTATAGGATCACTTTTTTGCCCCTCTGTCCGTGTATTTGTCTGTCTATGTCAAGACCCTTTTTTTAAAGAACTCGTGGAGGTAACAAATGAAAATAAATGTCAAATAAGTAAATCTGCAGTCTTTTGAAACTAAAAAAGATCAAGCTTCGAAATCAACGCCCTTAAAAACTACAACCATTTATGCCTCGTATTTTGATACTCGCAAGGATATTAGAACCTATAGGGCATTTTTATTGACTTAGAATCATATGTAACAACAAGCAATGTTTTAAAGTAAAAATTTTAGAGTAAAAGAGAGTTATCAATGGCTCTTGTACAAAAAAGAAGGTATTTAACTTAGTTATTGGTCGAGGTATACTTCCTCTATCTAAATATAAATCTCTTTGCGTCCGTCTGTACATTATTATTTTGTGAAATTTCGAAATATATGTTAATTCGCGGAAATTCATAATTAGGCGTTTGCTCGCTACGCATTGACAATTAGTGCATGACTGTACATCGTATGAGGTGGTTGGGAGTACATCTGTTAGTAATCTTTGACACTCGTCAATCGGTTATAGGTTATTCATAATATAAAAATGTCCATAAAAGTATGCTTGTATGGATTTTTGTCAACGCTGACTGCTGGGCTGATTAAAATCAAATTTGGCATAGAAGAAGACTATTTTCTCAAATAGGATATAAATTAATATAATAAGATTGTATTATTAAACATAATACGGTCAACTTTTATGCAAAATACTGTACTAATATCAGTAAAATGGTAATCTGTTATGACTAATATCCATAATCAAGGAAGGACCAAGATAGGAAAAATCCGCTGCGGGAATAGCGGGACCGGAATCGACTTTGAAGATGGTTGATTTCGATAACAGAACCGCTATTAAATTATCAAAATGAATTGATATTCATATTAAAATAAAGACATTCTTTTATGCACACGCGAGCGAAATCGTAGGCATAATAATTGAATCTTAAAAACAATTACTGTTGAATGTTAATTTACGCTCAGCGAAGCGGATGAATAACAACTAGTTCGGTAATAAATATATTTTATTGCTTACAGAAACACCACAATAACAGAATTGTTATACAATAATATAAAAGTTAAAGTGACCAATGTGTCATTGTAGTTGTAGCACCGCAACTCATTAGGTGTATTACGATAGCCAGTTTTTGGTTACATAATTATAATATTGTTCAAGATTCCATCATGACAACAAAGATATTAAAGTAACGTTTATACTTATCATTAAAAACATAAAATACGACATTAAATTAAGCACATAAAATACCTAGAGCAAAAAGAAACTGCAAAATGACTACACTCTTCAAACTCGCATCAGTCATTCGTAGACGTCCTTATCCCGTACTCACTTTATTAAAACCCCAACAAATAGTCGAACTGTGTCAGTACAATGGTAAGTGCAGATCATCGCTAATAACTGTATCGGTAATTGCGCGCCCACGTCCAGAACGTTAAAAACATTTAAAGTCAGACTGTGCTCTTGGATCAGCTGCAGCAAAGATCGTATGAGACGGCGGCATCTATTGTCTGGAACAATCGAAAGATCCACTTTAAGCCGAATGAAGTCTACTGGTTTTAACGTTGAAAATGTTTTATCGATCGCTTGAATAGGGTCCCACTTTCAGAGAAAATACGAATTAGTTCTGGGGTCGTAAATTCTAGGTCTAAGTGAATAATTGGGTGTCAAAAGTCATGTACATAAGGACAAGATGCTGGTTAAAAATATTTTGTTTTATAATTTTTGGAAAAATTCCAAAACCTATAAAATTGACGTTTTAGAGGGATTAAAAGGACTCTTGTAAATCAATGAAGATATTTTTTCTTTTAATTTTCTTGTTTTTATATTGAAGGATGACTCGATGAAGGAGTGGTTTTTTTTTTTCATTTATTATAAACAAAGAAAATTTTGAGAATTATGAATTTACTTAAATTAGGCCATTTTGCGACTTACGATTTGCTTCTAATGTGATCGAGTGTACTGATATTGTCTAATAATGACTAAAATTATTATATACCTTTTGCTGTTGAGTTCATTTTCAATGTTACCAAAAGTCATATAGACCAGAAGATCTGTGAATTTTTACCGTTATATGTTGAGAATAGATCGAAGTGCCATCGAAGAATTATTAAAACTTTAATAACGTGCTGGATATCCGGATTATAAAACAAAAGAGTAAAATAAACTCAGAATATCTGACTACGCCTACTTTTCTTTTGCTTTTCAACCTATCTCTCATTGTTGGTTACTACACTATTTTTTATAAAATTGTATCGCAAACTATTCGACGTTATTTTGGTGGTATGATTTTTTACGATTTTAAGTGTAATTAGGCAGCTAAGCAGAACACTGCTAGGCTTCAAACTGCTTTAGGCGATAAAGCATCATGAAAGATGATTTACAGCAACTATTTTACAGAAATGAAGCTTAGTCGTGTCAATCTCAGTGACGATTTCGTGGTGGTCGCCCGTCCACCGACGTGAACAACAAATATATCGATGATGTACGCCGTATGATCGAAGCAGACGAGCATGTGCCCCAACATAAGATTCTGGCATGCTAAGCATAGGCATGAGTCAAATACAGTCGAACCTACACAAACATTTGGGTATAAAAAGCTGTGCTCGCGGAGAATCCCACACAATTTGAGTGAGGCTCAGAAAACGGACCACGTCACTCAGTGTAATGCTTTGCTTGCCAGATTCAAGAAGGGGAAAAACATAGATTTATTGTTACGACCCCAAAACAAAGCAGCTCTTCTTTTCTTAACAAAACTAACACGTGGCTATCCACGTTCCTTTGGAGAACTGTCGTACCATAAATAAAGATTTGTATACGATCATTTATTTGCTGGAAGTAATTGACCAATTCCGTAAAAATAACCGTAAACATCGCATCATTTTGTACCACGACAATGCCAGGTCTCAAACGGCCAAATAATCAAATAAATGTTTGAAGGAGAAAACGTAGAACTTATGAGTAATCATGAATACAATACCGACCTGGCTCTGACTTTTTGTTCAAAAATTATTATCGAATAGCACATGTTTCTGAGGTCACCAGGGAGGAGTGGCATTAATGTTTTCAAAATTGGCTTATTTGTATGAAAAGTGCATTTATGCTAACGGAGAATATTTTGAGAAACCATTATTTCATTTTTAACCATTCACAGTAATTATTTCTCATTCATTCCATAAGTTTTCAGTGCGCCCTGCGTATTTTATAATATGTTTTTTGTTTCTTCCAGCATTAGCAATCCGGTTTACATGCGTAGACATACAACTAATTCCTTCCTCGTTTATATGAAACGATATCATGATCCTGATTTCTAATCTTGAAATATCAATGGCAGCTAATTTACAAAGTAACAAAAATTAAAGTAATTTACAGGGTAAATCGAATTTTAATCGTATGTTCTAATCTTTGAGATGGGGCTCAACACGTACTCACACACACACACAATTCGAAAATGTCTTCGGGCTAGGTTCTTTATATAATTGGAATTGAATTTCACTCTAAGGAAGTTCGTTTGATTATTAAAATTATGACACAAAGTATTGCTGTAAAGACATCCGATCTGAGTGCACCTTTTGTTAAAACTTTGATTTGACAACAATGAAGGGTCTTTGATCGTGTGACTTGATCAAATATTCGTATTATATAAAATAATTAAAATAATTACCACAGGACGTTGAATGTAACAGCATGTACCGCAAACGCGTCTTTACCACATCTGTTTCTGTGAGAACTCGTTCACACATTAGGCACGGCACGAATAATAGTCCTATTCGGCATATTTGTATTATCAAAATCAGGCTAGCGACTGGCAATCCAAACTGCGAAACATAAGATTGAAATTAATAAAAAAACACTTATTTATTTTTTGATCTACCTTTTTTTTATGAATGTCATAACACCATATTTTTAAAATTACATATTGTATTAATGCTTTTATATGTTCAACTTCATTTTTGAGATGAAAAATAAAAAAAATAAGTGATCCTAAATTTATGCACCAAAAGGTAATTCAAAGTTTCAAAATCCCTCTAAAAATTATAAACAAATCTATTTACACACGATTGACAATCAATGTTAACAATGGCTAACAAAACCAAACTTTCTGTATGTCGTTTCTATTTTATCGCGCGAATCAAAATCCACGTTCATTCATTCGTTTCGGTCATTAGAGTGCACTGCTGGACATAGGCCTCCCTCCTTGACTTATTACCCTGGTTCACCTGTAACCGACAACAGCAAAAGATCGTCAGATCAACTAGTTGGAAGCTATCTAAAACTGCGAAATCCAGTTCGTTTTTCCTTGGTTCTACGAATGATGTAGCCTGCCCATTGCGACTTTTTATCAATTCTCTAATACTGTGAGCTGTCATTTTTCTTTTATCATTCTGCAGATTTCTTAATCTGAGACTTTATCTAGCATTAAACCTCTACAATAAATAACTTCTTGAAGACTTTAAACACTGAGCCAAAGTTTTAAATACCACTGTAAGAAGTTTAGACATAATTTGTCCTTTAACTTCTTTATTGTTTTCATTTGTTTGAAAGTTATTCTAATCTTATACGGAATAGTATCTGGGATTTTATTTGAATAGTATCGGCCCAACTTCTTCAGGTTCTCTGGTGTGCTGATCATAGATATTTGTGTCGATTTATATAACTGTCAATTGAGGTTCTCGATCTCCTTACAATTGCTGGTTTCATTAAAACAGTTTTATGTTAAGGGATTGTCTGCTCTACTATAAGGTTTTTCCCAATAAAAAAATACCTTTATAAATAATCCGTACCTTTACTTCGCTCTTTTCTCTCCATTACAAATCATTTTGAAGTGATGTACGACGTGTTGAAGGGCCTGGAAAATCGGGATATTGATGGGTGTATAATTGGACATATTGACAAAGATTGCAATCTCATATTTCGTCTTCACATCATTAATACCATTAGTTTCACAACTTCTATTTTGGCATTTGGTTTTAAAGAACTTTGGCCGGACTGCGCGAACAATTTGTTTTATCAATCACAATTTCGCATACACCTTCGCATTCAAAGCACTTTTGAACTTAGCGTTAAAACTTTCGTGATTGAATATTAGCAGTTGTTGGGAAAAGTATAAACTTCAACAGACGAAAGCTCTAGTTTTACATTTAACATCAATGTGTCGTTAACTATGCAGTATTATTGTCGGTCTTTAACTTGTTGATCTTTTATATTATAGAACATCTGCTGCTTAGTCATTATAACGAACTCTATCATATTTTACGTTAAGGCATCGGAGATGATCTAGGTCTATTTCTTGTCAGGCTGCTTTTGAAGAGACTTCAGACTTTAACATAAAAGTCCCTCTCTTTCCAAGAAAGCGGCTAGTCGCTACCGCCTTGGGATCCGTTATTCAATTCAAAATTCTTAGATCATCATCATTCAATTTGCGTAGTTTTGCCCCCTCTTCTTCTTCAAAATCTTCCAAGATATGTAAAGTTTTTTAGCGCATAAACCTATATGACCTTCAACTGTTTGGTAATTCTGAGCATAAGGTATACTACGCTGGTCCCCTTATTTTCGATCTTCACTAGATTGTTGGTGAAAGACTTGTAGAAAATAAACCCAACACCGCCTTGAAACTGTTGCCTTCCGGTAGTAGAGCAAGCTTCCAGATTGAAGGTTCAGGATCCTCTCCTGTCTTCGGGCTTCTAAATAAATACATAATGTACTAGCGTAACTTGTCCAATATTTTTTTCAACTCAGCAATTTTCTCATCACAATTAAAAGAACGTGTGTTGTATGTTGCCAAGTCGAATTGTTGGGTATAATAGCCAGGCTTTTGGAACTGGAGATTGTTAGCACCGATATCCCGCATCGCCATATCTTCAACCATAGACTAGTATTCCAGCAAGATAAAGTTTATGTTAGCGTTTATAAATATTTACAATATAGACGTAATTTATATTTGACGAGAACTAGTTACAGATTTGTAAAGTCTTCCTCAAAAGAGTTCAAATACTTGGTGAATATAATCATATTTATTTTATGAATTGACTCTCAGTTATAAACCACAAACTATAATAATTAAAACGACTTAAACAAAAGGTATAAACACATTAATCTACATATAATGTAATTATTTTTTTCTTTTATTCCTAGGATCTCGAAAACTACTGAAATTTTGATATGTAACCATGACTAGTCGACGCGGAATAGTCTGTAGATGGTTACATTTATATTCATAAATAAAAATGTTAAAGTGTGTTTGTATGAACGTTTGTCATACACTGACGGCCGGACGGACAGTGATAGAACTTTGGCCATCTGACGCGTAATATAATAATTTTAACTTTGCAGCGTTGGATAACCACAAATAGCACTTGAAAAGTTAAAATTTAAAACGAGGGCCCTTTGCCCTTGAGTTTCCGCGGAATGTGCAAAGGACCTTGCTTGACTACCCCACAAACTAGCTGTTTCATTAATTGATAACAATCTGTTTCCAATCAAAAACATATAGATGCGTTTTGTTTGGCGGCTGATCTGACTCCAGAAACTACTCGAGGGTTGTCATTTGAATAGTATGCCGCAAACGTACAATACAAGTGGCATCTTGTGTTGGCGCACGTATCATTAGCGTAAAAAAATTAATTTTAAATACTTACATCGGTATTTTGATGACTACAATGCTGGCATATGTCAGAGAGTAGAAATGAAACTGCTAATGAGAATCACCAACATCTAGAAATCAAGAAATTACAGGTATCACACTCTTATGGCAAAACACACAGTCGCATCTGCGTGCTCTTCACGATGTAGTCCTTGAAATAGTCAAGTGCAGAATTTCAAACCAAATAAATATACCTGCTTACGACCAAAATTTTGGTTTGTGAGACTACCTTAAGAAAATACCGGTTGATTTCGAATTGCATTCGCATGAAGTAAGTTATGTAATATAACATAAATCATCAAATCACCCAGTGCTTTTTTTCAATCTAACCCAAATTCGCTTGTGATGAATAAAAGAAAAGATTGTCGTAATTAGAACTTAAATCCGACTATTTTGCATGGATCGGCTACTCAAGTAATCATTATATCCATTTATTTTTAAAGTCCTCATTAAAAATATGCAGCACTTTTGCACGCATTTTCTTTTCTCGAATATTGTCTGTTTCCCGTGGAAAGTTATGATTTAGACTTTTTTCCATAGTTTTTTTGTGAAACATGAATTAGATATTCCTCTATTTTGACAATTTTAAGACCCTAGATTCGGAGATAAAGAGGGAATGCTCTGTTTTTCTATATTTTCTTATATATTTTAATGTATACATTGCAAAATATTGTAAATATGTATTTGTAACGCACGCTCCCATAAGCGGAGCGTTGAGGTAGTGCTGCTCTACTTCGCCTTACAAAAATCAAGTGATTTTTTGAACTAAAAGTGTTTCTATTTCTTTTTTATCGCACTCATATAATAATATTTACACATGAATATCAAGGAAAAACACTAATTTCAACACTTACGACACTCTTAAAAGACATCTTGCTTTTTAAATTAATGAAAAAGATGTTTAACCCTGGAGTGGTCGCGCGGGCTACATATGTAGCCCACTCCCATAAAATCTATTTTTTTTCTAAAACTAATCACGCGAAGTTCTTGCGCTTCCGTGTACTTAAAGTTGTTTACTTAAAGGACGCGCTCAGTGCAGCGCAAGCGTCGGTTGCGCCTGGTCGTGACGATAGCAGGCTTGCAAAGTACGCGGGCTACGATTGTAGTCCGCGCGACCAGTTACGTAAGTATTTTTTATATATTATATTTTTTGTTTATTAATTTTTTAAAGCATTTACTGCAACAAATTTCAGGTAGATATAGTTAATTACTGTTTAGAAATTACTGCTAGAGATTTTATCATAAAATTAATATAGATGTGACCATTCTTTTTTCAGAAAATCACGAATAGTCGAGAAATTGCTCAGATTGAAGCGTGGCTGGCTGAAGACGATAGTGAAAATGAAGTTTTTGGTGATCAGCCGAGTTCTAACGAAGAGGAAGACCATCTTGAGGAGTCGGATCATCAATCGGAGTCTGAACAAGATGGGGAACTTCCAGGTGAGATTTCGGCAGATAATTCAGAACCTGAAGAGCCACCTCAACGAGTCCGTCATACTGAATTTTACGCCGGTGTTGATAGTCAAAAACTGCTCCTTTAAACAGAGGTAGAACTAGGAGTCATAATATTGTATTTGTGCCTCCAGGCCCGAAAGGCATTGCTCGGAAAAAAACTGCTATTCCAGACTGCTTATCTCTTTTTGTGGATGATAATATAATAGAACCTCTAACCAAATACACAAACATTAAAATTGATTATTTGAAAAATACATATTCAAGACAAAGAGATTCGAATCCAACGGACCACATTGAAATGAGAGGCTACATTGGAATTTTACTAATGGCTGGAGTAATGAAAATGAGTCGATTGAATACTGATCAAATATTCGATCATGTAAAACATACAGGAATCGACGCAATATATTTGACTATGTCGGAACAAATGTTCAAATTTCTGACGAAGGCATTACGCTTTGATAATATTGAAGACCGCCATGATCGTGCAGTAATTGACAAACATGCCCCTATAAGAGAGATTTTTGATTTGATTATCATAAACTTTCAAAAACATTTCGTTCCTAGTGCCGAAATGACTTTGGACGAGCAGTTGTTGGCATTTCGAGGACGTTGCGCTTTCAGACAATATATCCCAAACAAACCTGCAAAATATGGGATAAAAGTGTTCGCACTTGTTGACGTTCACTATCCTTACACTTTCAACTTGGAAATTTATGCTGGTCAGCAACCCGAAGGTCTGTTTCGCCTCAGCAATGAAAAACACGACGTGGTTATGAGAATGGCTCGCCCAGTCCTTGGTAAACATCTAACTATAACCATGGATAATTGGTTTTCCTCACAACGAGTTGCTAAGCAACTATTTGAAAATGGCACTGCAATGGTCGGCACTATGCGAAGAGACAAAAGAAAAGTACCTTGTGAATTTCGTGTTGCAAGAGGAAATCCTTTATTCTCTTCCAAGCTTGGTTTCAACCAACCATGCACTTTGGTGGCGTATGTGACAAAACCTAATAAAGTGGTTATATTAATGTCAACGATGCATAACGATACGGCAATCGATTCTGACACAGGTGATCGTCAAAAGCCAGAAATAATAACGTACTACAATAGAACGAAAGATGGTGTGCACCTAGTAGACAAGATGTGTTCCTTATATGATGTTTCAAGAAATTCTAGAAGATGGCCTGTTACTATCTTCTATGATCTGCTAAATCTCAGCGCTCTCAATGCACTGTGTATTTACACCGCAAACAAAAACTATGATAGCGTTCGCCGCCGTGACTTCCTCGTTGATTTGTCTCTAGCGTGGACGAAACGTCTAGCAAATCGAAGATTGGAAACAAAACATTGCCAAGGAGTTTGACATTTAAAATAAAAGATTTTTGGAATTATTCACACACAAAATGAGTCAACTGCTTCGACATCACCACCGAGTAAGTCTGTCCGTCGCTGCCATGATTGCGGAAGAGCGCGAAGTAAGAGCAAAGAAAGTATTGCAGCGCGCAAAAATTCATATGTAGGGACCACTCTAAAATTGTATGTTTGTCTTGTTTCGAAAATAGTGTCTAAGCTTTAGGTATACGTATGTTAGAGTGTTATGATCTTAATTGAAAAGAAATATATGGTTTTTGTGCCATTTTAGAAGCATTTTTTTTTATAAAATCATCACGATGCCAAGGTCGTGATTGATTCATGTTGATTATTTCTATAAAAAAGACTTTAAATATTAGATATAAGTTATAAAAATAAACAATATAAACTTAAAACATTGTTTTATTTCAATTCTAAAATGACTACATATGTAGCCCGCGCGACCAATCACGTTACTTTTAGGTGCGCGACCACTGCAGGGTTAACAAAAGTATTCTGTGGACGTCCGCATGTCTGTATGTATCCATACTGCGTGGTCACGAAACTCCCGAACAACTTATCTGATCCAGTACATTTTTTTTTCCAAATTCTTTAGTATTATCCTACACTAAGTCTAAGATTGAGAATTTTATACCTTCCTATTTTGTTATACTGTCAGAATACGACCTGATAAATTTTCACAAGATCACCGAAACTATGGTCCTATTAAGCAATAACTCCTTAAAAAAAACCGTCATATAAAAATTTATATTGAACTTTTTATAAAGCGTGGTAAGACTATGAAATTTGATATCAATGTTGCATGTTATTAATGGTAGAATCTTTTTTTCACGTTGAGGGAGAGAGGTTGTATAGTTTCTGAAAAAATAATACTAACATTTGTCTGCGTGTTTGTGCTATTGAACCGATTCAAAAATATTCGCTAATGCTTTTCTGCAATATACCTGAAGAAATCAACCTCTTAACATCCGATTCTTACAATTCTTTTACTCATAGAAAATTATACCATCCTCGAGTAATACAGCTTATTTTTCGTTTTAATTCTACGAAATCGGAACCGTGACCGGAAACAAAATCTTAATCAAAAGCGAGACAAGAAACAGAATCCTGAGACCAAACCGGCACCAAAATAGAGAAAGGGGCCGAAACTAAAATCGAGTGTGGAGCAGGATTAAAGATGAGAGTGAACATGAAATCGATAGCATTATTGGTTAATATAAAAGGTCAATGTCCACGGGGAAAGTCATGGGCGAAGAGCTAGTAACACCACATTACAATAGCTTAACTTACAATAAAGTGACTCATAGAATTAAAATACATTTATGATGCGATGTAATGAAAATACTAAAAGTACATTACCGGCAATCTCAATGACATTCCTCAAAATATCCATTGCGCGAATAGTTCCTTCATGAAACTCCAAAATTTCTTGTAGAAGTTGACAACAATTCGGTTCCGAAACATTTCTGCGGTCGCATTTGTTTTCAAACTGTATCTGCCGTTTGCTTTGGCCAAATCATGGTCCAAATATGTTAAATTCCTTCGCAAAATTTTAATTCTGTCAAATATACGTCTCAACATTTGACCAATTAACAACAATTCTAGCGCTTGAGAAATATCAAAAATGACGTACGCAAAAATTAGCAGACCAGAATTCGAATTGAAAATAATTACATACATCAATATTATGGAGACGATCACGGCGACCGGCAACAGCAAATAAAATAATAAATGTCTCTCTTCCATAGAATGTGAAGTCTTTAAAGTCCCCTTGTTCTTATCCAATTCTCTGAAGAATCTCTCACTTTTTCTTAGTCGAGAACAGGGCAAAGATATACGTGGACAGGTGTCCCAACAACGGAACCGCGTTGTATATTTGTAGGGTCACGTACGTGTCTGAAATTGCTATTGTAATGCAGACAAGGATCACATTCGCCATGAGGGAGTACAACTGCGAGAAAATTTTCAAAGAGCAGCTTTTTCTGGAAGAGAACGTGACACGATCGATCCCCACCGACAGCTGTAAGTATGCGAATAGCTCGTTAGCCGCGTTATTTTCGCAGAGATCCTCCGTACCGAGGAAATCGACCGCCGTGTTCGCGCCTGCATGGTAAAAATAATGAAAACTAGACACGTTGATTGTATTAGCTGAGGTACAATTTAATTTCATTACGAACATTAGAGACGCACAGTGTATACATAATTATTTAAATTCGGGTCACCTGTATAATACACGTTGATGCCTGCCCGCTCATGCGAGTAGACCTTGTTAAAACCAAATGAAAACACGTCGGAAATTTAATTAATCAAAAAGATGTAACTGTAACGGTAGATCATTGCGATACTAATTTGACAGGAAAATACAATTATTTAAAAATTGTTAAATAACATAATATTATAAATAAAAATATATTTTAAGAAATCAATCTTATTAGTAATTAATGACTCTCATTCAATATAAATAACATCTGTTTAATTCTTTATAAAAAAGAAAATCGACTATAAAAGCCTTTAAACTAAATATTAAAAATAATTTCTATAGCCTATAAAAATTTGAAAACGTAAACTTTCTTATTAATTAAATATTCACAATAGCAACTGAATCAATTTATTTTTTGTAGTCGGCGTCAGCAATGCTTGTCTGCCCGCCTCACGCCTCTGTCGGCTTCTGGT